>JAQJVL010004917.1:0-39906 GCA_035578905.1 Stictocephala bisonia
ATGTCTTCGAGGTCCCCCTTCAGGTGCAATGTTAGTGTTTCGCTTGCATAAAGTGTTTCCTGTTTGATAACTGTGTTGTAGTGTCTGACTTTTGTGTATATTGAAATGCATTTTTTGTTGTATATATCTTTTGTTTTCCCTAGTGCTCTCTTCATCTTCTGTATTCTTATTTTTTGTGCCATTTTCTCCCTGCCTGTTGGCTCTATCATCTCTCCTAGATACTTAAATTGGGTTACTCTATTGATTTTGCCGTATTTGGTGTTTAGGTTAGGTATGTTTAGTTTCGTGCACATAAATTTAGTCTTTTCATATGATATCTGTAGTCCTACCTTTTGTGCACATTCCGCTAGTGTTTCTATTTGTTTAATTGCTTTGTCTTCTTCATCTGTTAGTATGGCGAGATCGTCTGCAAAAGCCAAGCACGCTGTTTCGATTCCTTTCTTCTTATTTCCTAGTCTTATCGGTTTCCAATTTTCTGTTTTTTTAAGCTCTTTCTCCCATTCTTTTATTACTTTATCAAGAACTAGGTTGAATAACAGTGGTGACAGTCCATCACCTTGCCGAACTCCAGTTTTAATTTCGAATGATTCTGAAACTTCTCCCATGAATTTTACTTTGGATTTGGTTCCTGTTAATGTTTGTTTGATAAGTCTCAGTGTCTTGTGATCTAGTCCTTGTTCTTCTAGAATGTTGAACAAGGATTGCCTGTCTACTGAATCGTATGCCTTCTTGAAGTCTACGAAGACACATATTATTGGTGTTGCTCTTGTTGCTTTGTACTTAAGTATCGTTTTCAAGTTGAATATCTGTTCTGCACACGATCTGTTCGGTCTGAAGCCTGCTTGGTACTCTCCTATCTTATGTTCTAGTTGTTCTTGTGTTCGTTTTAGTAGGCATGCTGATAGTATCTTGTATGTGACTTGTAAAAGTGATATTCCTCTATAATTGTTTACATTTGTTTTGTCCCCTTTCTTGTGTAGTGGGTGTATTAGTGCGCATTTCCAGTCTTCTGGTAATTCTTCTGTTTGCCAAACTTTCTGTATTATTGCTGTGAGTTCTTTTGTTGTTTCCTTTCCCAGATGCTTGAGTAGTTCAGCTATTATCCCATCCTCTCCTGATGTTCTATTGTTTTTGAGTTTGCGTATGTGTCCTTCTATTTCTTCTTGTGTGGGTCCTGGCTCGTCTTTGGGTTTTTTGGTGTGTTCTTTGGTAAATCTTTCTTTTGGCTCTATGCAATTTAGGAGGTCTCTGAAGTATATTGCCAGTTCACTGCAATTCTCTTGGTTAGTTATTGCTAGATTGCCATCTTTTTTCCTGAAGCACAGGTTTTGTGGTGTGTATCCTTTAATTTTCCCTGCAAATGTTCTGTAAAAATCTCTTGTGTTGTATTTTCTAAAGTTGTCCTCGATTGAGTCTAACTGTTCTTTCAAGTATTTCCTCTTTGTTTGTCTTATTCGTTTCGATGTTTCTCTTCTTATCTCATTAAATTCTTGCAATGTCTCTTCTGTTTTCTTACTACTGTATTTTTGGTATGCCAGTTTCCTACTTTCTATTGCTTCATCGCATTCACTGTCCCACCATGGATGTTTTGTGTTCTTTTTCAGTGGTATCATCTCTTTGGCTTTCTCTATTATTTTCCTCTGGAACATTTCCCAATCGTTTGCTTGTTCTTTCTCCCATTCTTGTGTAATTCCTGACTTTTTTATCATTTTAGTGTCGAATTTCTGTATATGTGTTTTCTTTTGGTGTATACTCTTGGGTGTGAGTTTGATTTTGATTCTCGTGAGGTAGTGGTCCGAGTCTATGTTGGCTCCTCTTCGTACCTGTACGTCATGTACTTGTTTCTGATCTGTATGTGTAATTGCTATGTGGTCGATCTGGAATTCACCTAGTCTTTGTATAGGTGATCTCCATGTCTTCTGCTTCTTGGATGCCTTTCTGAGAGATGTTGACATGATTTTAAGATTATGTTGCTGACATATGTCTACTAACCTCATGCCATTCTTGTTGGTGTGTCTGTGTGCCGGGTATTTTCCAATTGTTTTCCTGTTGGTTTTCTCTTTCCCTAACTGTGCATTAAAGTCGCCTATTAGGATTGTTGTGTTGTTTTTTGGTATTTTACTCATTGTCTTATTCAGTGTTTGCCAATATTTTTCTGTTTCTTCTGGGTTCTTTTTGTTGTCTGCATTTGTTGGTGCGTGTGCGTTTACCATAGTGTAATTTCTGTTTGTGCTCTGAAAGTCCATGGTCATGAGTCTGTTGTTAACGGGTGTTACTTTTTTTACTGAGCCTATCACATTCTTATGTATGAAAATTGCCATCCCTAGCATCGGTGTTCCTCTTGCCACTCTTTTTTCGGTTTTACTCTTGAAGATGCGGTAGTTTCCGTAGTCCATTGTGTCTTCATCTGTGAATCTTGTTTCCTGTACTGCGAGTATCTGTATTTTCTGTTTGTCTAGCTCTATGACCAGGTTATGCAGTTTTCCTGGTTGGATTAGTGTGTTAATGTTCAGTGTCCCTATAAAAGTTGGTCTTTTGTGTGGAAGTCTGCCAGAGAACTCCGATTTTCCCTGTTTTCGTGTAAGTCCATGCCCTCCAGAATCCGATGGCATGGTTGCTGCCTCTTGGCAGGTGGATTGGTTACCACCTGGAGTAATATTGTATTTACTTGCACGATTCATGTTTGCTTATCATCATTTGAATGTTGTCTCAGTGTTGTCACTGAGTTGAATAGAACCAGAGATTGTTAGTTTCTGGAGCTTGTTGTTACGGCCGCATCCTATGGATGAACAGACGCCGACCAGAGTACCGGTGGTTGCCACACAGACGTGTCTGGATTTTGGGTGTTCGCTATTAGTTTCACCACGGTGATTCATGGTTACTCACAGTCTGCGCCCCGTGAAGGCTGAACGAACTTAGCAGACCATTGTGTTAATATTTATTGTTGTTAATCTTTAGTTTATTTTATTGTTATAGTTATTCAAATTTTTATATTTTGTTAGGCCCTACTGTTAAACTATAGTATTCTTTATTTATATGTTTAGGCCTAGTTATTGTTATTTATTTTTTTGTTAAGTGTATTTGGGGGGGGGGGGGGTTTGAAGTGACTTTTTACTCGAACGGTACCGTGTTATATATATTTTTTTAATTGTTTAATTTTTAAACTCACCAAAAGGGGATTATTGTACTTTTACGTAACTTCTAATTCGGTGCTGCCCAGGGATTCCGGCTTACTCCCTGGCCCGGTGGAATCAAGGGGATGTGGGCTAAATTGCCGGGGTTATTTTGGGGTTATCTAAATTTGTTTCTAAATGTTCATTTTTAAATGGTTAATAAATTGTCTTACGTTTTGGGTGGCTAAACTGCAGATAGGCCATGTAATTGTTCACTTTGGTAGTTGTTGAGTTTGTTGTTTTGTAGCGTTGGTTCTTATTGTGTATTATCTTGTTAATTTCAGTGTTTATTGCTATTTATTTAAGTGCGAATTAAGATTGTGGCCTTCTGCCGTTTTGATTAATTAATATTTTCTGGTTTTCATGATAATAATTTAGTTTTGCTCAGCTGCCGAGTATTATTTTGACCCTCCAACTGCCACCCGTGATCCCATCGCTCGACTTGTTTTGAGCCATCCCCCGGTTGGCACGCTTACCAGCTTTGGTGGGGGGATGGGTCTCACAGCACTGCTGGATTTTACAACGTTTAACTCTATTCCAAACATAACAGAAAACGTTAATAATAAACTTCATTACTCTAAAACTGTTGACAACAATGGAAAGGTAATGAAACTTGAAGAATTACAATTACCAACAGGTTCATATAAATAAAATGTTGCAAGAAAAGCTTGGTAAAGAAAACATTTCAGTTACAGGTAACAACAACACTTTAAAAACGGAGATAAAATCCAAATATTTTATAGATTTTAGCAAGGAACATTCAATTGGCGGTTTATTAGGTTTTCCTAAATCAACGCTCTCTCTATACATGTAACCATTAACTACCAGACCTTTAGCTTACCAAACATATCATATTTCATCTTTAAGGTTCAACAATATCGAACCTACCTCACATAGCTTGATGATAAATAAAAAGAATGAGTAAAAAACCAGTCTGGTGACATTGTAGTGACTGAAACCCGTGCGAACTCGATCTGTGAGTAGATGATTACTTGCTTCAGCTCAGGAGAGCGACCTTGAAACATGTAAGTTCTCACTTCTACGTTGTTCTGTTGACACATTTCTAGATATTATTAAGAGCAAAAGGCCTGTAATTGGTTTAGTCATTAGACAAGTTGATTATTTTCTAGTATACTGTATTTAATTCACCATAATTTAATCCTTAAAAGCTTAACTTATTGCTAAGTAAAACCATACAGAAAATAATATATAAGACGAAAAAATGACCAAGGAATCTTGTGGAAGATATGAAGTCTAGGCATATATAAGAGGATGATGTAAACTTTCTGCTAAACAGAATATTTCATCACATACCTAACTGTGGTTTAGCAAAACATATTTTCTTATGTCATATTCTTTTGTTATGAACAAACAACTTGAGTAATAAGTTAACTTTTATCAACGTTTTGTTAAGATCATATACAATTTTATTTAGAATTAAACACATAAAATAAAAATAGACGTATGTTCTACACTGAATAATAAATTTTAATGTTCTAACAACCATTTGTTGTTATACAGCAGAAATCTAAATTGAAAATAAACATTCTCATGATTTAAATATTACAAAAAAGTATATACCATATGAAAAAATGTATTTAAAAAAATATCTACAGACAAATAAGTTGTTCTATATGCTGGTTCGAAAATAAAAAATAAACTTAGCAGCAAATGAACTTGGTTAAAGATAGAGAAGAGTTGTGTTGGATCTGACAAGTTCGTAAAAGATATGTCTGCGTGAAATAGATAGAGCATAAAAAGACAAATAAAACGCAACTTTTACCGTCCAAATCGAAGTGCTAATAACTGTGTAAACAAAGAAGAACTAAAGTAGGGAGACCAACTCCTATAAAAAACCAACTATAAAAGACCAACTCTAGTCACAACTTCAACATTTCGCAATAGAAGCTGCAGTTGTAAACACATGGGTTGCTCCTTCAGCGACGTTTCTACCTATTATTTCCTTGTGGAAGACTCATGGCTGACGGTCAACACATTAGCAGTTACTAGAGCAGTTGCGGAATCCACTCCAAAACCAGTCAATTAAATTACGTAACAAAAACACAGCCTGCCTGCTCTCTTCTAGATTACCTTGACTGACCCATCGGTAACTGCCAAACATAACAGGTTGTTGGCTAAACCATTCTCATGCTTGTTTTATGAAATGTAACTTTCCTCCTTCGCTTTTATACTACATATCGCAAATTACATTAAGCACAAACTAGCTGCATACAATGGTACAACATGTACGTATTTCTAACTATCCCTAATATAATTACAGTACCAAATTCATATGTTAAATATAAAAAACTATTTTAATATGAGGATTATTGTGATCTTTATTTTGTATAACATCAGTCTCCAAGTTAATTGTTGGTTTTTATTGATATAAATAATGGAGTTGACTATATATTTTTATTTAAACCGCCATTTCACTTCAAAACATCTGTGGAATGACAGGGGCTTTAGCTTACATAAAGGATGCGAGCGATTGATATATTGTATTACTATGGTAGTGAGTGATGAGGTTAGTTATTATTCCTGCCCTCTGGGTAAGGATTGGTCCTACTGCTAGAGAATACTGTGGAGGACTTTCACCAAAACACTTTTGCGACGCTTGCTTGTATTTATGTCTTTTAGAAACTTCAAGAAAATTGAAGTATTACAAAAGAGTTTAATTCGTATTATTAAAAAATATATATTCACCCTATTCCACATATTATTTGTACTAATCATATATGTTTTCACTTTCAGGAAAAAATGTTTTCTTCTTCCTGTTGTGTCTTTCTGAAGTTGCATGTTTCTCTTCTTCCTGTTCTGTCTTTTCTGTAGCTGCATGTTTGCTTATGTTTTTAATGCTAAAACACTAGTGTTTTTTTTTCTTCTAAGTTTGGAATGACCTTGACCTACAAGAGCGGTTAGTTATTACCCCCACCTGGTCTGTTACTACCCCCACTTAAACAATTGTCAGTACTATATAAGGACGTTGCTGTATCCGGATTAGCATTATTGGGGAGATATGGCTTCTGCGCATATGCCTTCTGCGCTTATAATCCTTAGAAGAAAAGCTAGCTCCAGGGAGGAGCTGGTGAAATGTAATAGAGAGTTTGCTGAACTATTGGCCAAGTATACAGAAGTGTATGCTATGGTCGAGTATTCATGTACCACCGTAAATGGTGTAGAGTGCCGTTATAGCAGCAAATTGACTAAAACATTGCTCCCCTTGTGGTCTTTATCGTACACTAGAAGGTTTGACTTTCTAGCTGACACAACAATTTAAAATCTTAAATTGTTTGGGTTTTTTTTTTTTTTTTTTTTTTTTTAGGGAAATGACAAATTATAATCATTTGTAGTACAGATGTTTTATAATTTGACAACGATTTCCGCTTCGTTTAAATGACCTTGAACTTTATCTTTTTACTTTATAATTCATCGCAATTAATAAGTTTTATAAGTACTTTTTTTTTTCCATCACCCTTATGACATCTTTCACGAGAGCTTTACTCGCTCCTTCTATGGACTGCAGTACAGGCTGAGAATGTGTTTTTACAGCACGCCCATCGTAAGTCTTATCACTAGACTCCTTAAAGATTTTGCAACGTTTCAGGTGGCGCGAAAAAGTTCTTTTCCTGTAGAAACCCTTGCAGTAGGAACATTGCACAGTAGGGGTTGTTCGCTCTGCCTTGAGATAACGATGTGACCATCTCACGAGTCTTCCTAAAACTACATCTTGATAATCTCCCATGTTGATTGGTGTGTAGTAGACCAAATGCGGAAGATCATACAACACACCCATGGAAGTCAAGATTTCCTCAGTTACATCATTTGCCTGAGTGTGATGCCCTGCGTCTCCTGCTCTAATGACTACCTCAGTCCAGCGCGCTCCCGTCTTGACAATGCATCGTGCGCTGCAGCCAGCCGCTACTCTGCACATCAGACAAAGGGGTACTCCGGGCCTAAAGCCGTCATCGGCTATGAACTCCCTCACCCGCGGAGGGGAGAGTGCCCCAGCTATCCAGAAGCGAAGCATATCCACACTCATCGTTGTAATCCCTTTCTGTTTCGCTGACAGCACGAATTGCGGAAAGTTCATGCCGTACAGCTTCTCCTGTAAAAGCCGTTTACGGAGAGTCTGGATGGTCAGACCTCGAACGCCGGTCAGATGCTGCAACCTCGAAGCGTGCGCCTCGGCATACTCCTGGGTATGCGCAGGGAAAAAGCATCTACTGAAAACGAGCGCAGCATATAGATACTGCAGCGCCGTATCAGGAGCCGACACCCTTGCGCTCCACCAGGCCATCCGATAGCCACGCTCCATAGGTCGCGCCTCTGTACGTTGTTCGCCGTATTCGTAGTTTAAGTTTTGTTCTATTGATTTAAACGTTAAACGGGTCTTCCTGTCTTCTGGATAGTTAAAAACAAGAATTTCGACCTTCTTGCCCAAACGTGTCCCACGATATGTTTCAACCGGCGTGCCATTTTGAGGAAAGATTGCTCCTGAGAAGCAGATCTCTGTCTCGGTCACGAATACGGTACATGGATCCATGCCAGGTGTTATGGGCTGATCAGTATGTGGCTCAATCGCTCGATTGTTTGCTCGTCTAGGATTCAGGTTGCATGCCCTGATTCCAAGCATTCAATGAGGATTTTTGAAACGTAAGAAAATCCCCCAATCGAGGCGAGTCCGGCGCATAACGCCTTTCCCCCGCGGCTGCGAATCACCACATACGTCAGTCCACCACCCGGAGCTTAATCTGCATACCCGTCGTGATGAGATGAAGATCATCTTCCTGTTCCTCTGTAATCTGTTGCCCTACCTCGAGATACTCGACGAATTTCGACATACTGCGCATGCATCCGATGGGTTCAATGCATGCCCCAGATATGCCGCCGGCCATCAATCGTAAAACCCGATACACAGGTAACAGATCAGCTCTAGACCAATCGTTATACTTGTTGGTATAGGGGAAAAAAATATTTTCTGTTTTGCACATTCTAATAGTGAAAAGATTTGTCTTTTTGTATGAGGAATAATTCAATAAAATTTCGTTTTGCTAGTAACACATCTTGAGGGGCCGCAGAAGCCTTGAAAATTGTTTTTTCTTTAAATATTAAAATTTTCTATAATTTAATTTTTTTTATTTTTTTGGATGGTATTTTATATTCATTATTTAAATTTAATTAGAACTAAGCCTTAAATCATAAAAAAAAATAATTTGTTAACATCATTATTTTATAGGCCCACTTACTTACTTATCCGTTCCCGTTCCAGTCAATCCTGGGTCTGGGTTGTCACCAAGCCTCTCCATCTTCTCCTGTCCCTCCACATCTCCTCTCTCACCACTTCCCCCCACACACTCCCTCTCTTTTCCACGTCTGTCCTCACTCCATCCAGCCATCTTCTTCGTGGTCTTCCTCTGGGCCTCCTTCCCTCTATTTCCCATTCCTCCATCTTCCTCGGCAACCTCTCTACACTCATCCTTTTTACGTGACCATACCACCTCAACCTTGCTTGTTCCACTCTTTCTCTTATACTCTCCTCCACTACATCCTTCCTTATCTCACTATTCCTAATTCTATCTCTTCGAGTTCTTCTATTTATTGCTCTCAAGAACCTCATTTCCCCTGCCTGTACTCTACTCCACTCCCTTTCTGACATCCGCCATGTCTCTGCCGCATAAGTAATTATAGGCCTATAGTAATTCTTGAACATCATTACCTTGGCCCTCCTTGGTACCTCTTTGTCCCATACTAGGTGTTTCACCATCCGGAAGAATCCCGCTCCCATTCCTAATCTGGCATTTATTTCCTGTTCCATTCTTCCATCACTTGACACCATCGTTCCAAGGTATTTGAAATCATCTACCTTTTTTAGTATACTTCCATCTACCAATATATCTTCTTCCAAAACTGTGTCCCTTCCTACTACCATTACTTCACTTTTTTCCTTGCTTATCCTCAGCCCTCTCTCCCTCATCTTCCTACTCCACTTGTCTAGTTGTTCTTGTATCTCCTCCCTGTTTTCTCCCCACATCAGAATATCGTCAGCAAACATCATTATCTTCATCTCTTCATTTGTCTCCTCTTTAATTTCTCTCATCATTATCTCCATAACTACATTAAAAAGAATCGGAGACAGAACACTCCCCTGTTTCAGCCCTTTCTTTACCTTGAACCATTCTGTATTACCATCACATGTCCTAACTCTGCACTCTTAGTAATAATAATAATCTCCTAAGGCCCACTTAGTAAATATTAAAATATAAAAAAACAAAGGTTTTTAAAGAAATTTACTTTTTTGGATTTGAAGTAGTAAAATATTGGTGGATATAATATTTTAATGATTTGTATTTGCCTAAAAAATGTGAAAAGAATTTTTCCTTTTCTTTTTATAGTACAGTGGTAATATTGAATAATATTGAACCTAATGAAAGAGTTGAAAAGGTATTAACATATGCAATAAAGTCACATTTGATTTACTAAACACTTTATTCATGAAATACAAATAATAGTCAAATAAAACATTGTAACAATGCTAAATCAATATTCAATGTTCTCACTTGTACATTTTACGTAAAGTGTCTCTTTGTTTCAAATTTTGGCATCATCTTGTGTGAAGCAATTCTGGCTTTAACAAATCCATTTCTTTCTTCGAGACCGCAAACACGGAGTGATGATTCTGTTACAAGCTTAATTACTCTTTCCACTGCTTGTGTATGACAGGGAAAGCGTGGAAAATCAATAGAATACATCAAGCCATCTTCTCTTGATTCACTTATGTACTTGGCTAAGTCCTCATTACTCACGTGCTTTGTCTTTGATGTTCCTCCTGTACCATATTTCTCTGCCAATACCAAAGATTTAGCTTTTTGCGCAGCTCCTTTTATGTGGCTCCTTAATCGATTTGAAAGGCCGCAAACTTGAACGCCTCCAGTCTCTGGATCATATCCTCCTTCATCCAAAATAGATTTTACAAGTGTTTCAAACAACCCAGGATTGAAAATGTCTTCTAGACACTTTACTCTGTCTCCTACGCATTCTTGCATACGTAAAACTACTTTTAAAAGGTCAGTAATAACTCGGCTTACTTAGTGTACTTGAAATTGACCTCTTCAAGTCTTATGAAACTTCGATGCATACCTCATTATTAAGGGGTCCTTTAAGGCATGATATCTGGCTTCACTTTTTTCCATCACCCTTATGACATCTTTCACGAGAGCTTTACTCGCTCCTTCTATGGACTGCAGTACAGGCTGAGAATGCGTTTTTACAGCACGCCCATCGTAAGTCTTATCACTAGACTCCTTAAAGATTTTGCAACGTTTCAGGTGGCGCGAAAAAGTTCTTTTCCTGTAGAAACCCTTGCAGTAGGAACATTGCACAGTAGGGGTTGTTCGCTCTGCCTTGAGATAACGATGTGACCATCTCACGAGTCTTCCTAAAACTACATCTTGATAATCTCCCATGTTGATTGGTGTGTAGTAGACCAAATGCGGAAGATCATACAACACACCCATGGAAGTCAAGATTTCCTCAGTTACATCATTTGCCTGAGTGTGATGCCCTGCGTCTCCTGCTCTAATGACTACCTCAGTCCAGCGCGCTCCCGTCTTGACAATGCATCGTGCGCTGCAGCCAGCCGCTACTCTGCACATCAGACAAAGGGGTACTCCGGGCCTAAAGCCGTCATCGGCTATGAACTCCCTCACCCGCGGAGGGGAGAGTGCCCCAGCCATCCAGAAGCGAAGCATATCCACACTCATCGTTGTAATCCCTTTCTGTTTCGCTGACAGCACGAATTGCGGAAAGTTCATGCCGTACAGCTTCTCCTGTAAAAGCCGTTTACGGAGAGTCTGGATGGTCAGACCTCGAACGCCGGTCAGATGCTGCAACCTCGAAGCGTGCGCCTCGGCATACTCCTGGGTATGCACAGGGAAAAAGCATCTACTGAAAACGAGCGCAGCATATAGATACTGCAGCGCCGTATCAGGAGCCGACACCCTTGCGCTCCACCAGGCCATCCGATAGCCACGCTCCATAGGTCGCGCCTCTGTACGTTGTTCGCCGTATTCGTAGTTTAAGTTTTGTTCTATTGATTTAAACGTTAAACGGGTCTTCCTGTCTTCTGGATAGTTAAAAACAAGAATTTCGACCTTCTTGCCCAAACGTGTCCCACGATATGTTTCAACCGGCGTGCCATTTTGAGGAAAGATTGCTCCTGAGAAGCAGATCTCTGTCTCGGTCACGAATACGGTACATGGATCCATGCCAGGTGTTATGGGCTGATCAGTATGTGGCTCAATCGCTCGATTGTTTGCTCGTCTAGGATTCAGGTTGCATGCCCTGATTCCAAGCATTCAATGAGGATTTTTGAAACGTAAGAAAATCCCCCAATCGAGGCGAGTCCGGCGCATAACGCCTTTCCCCCGCGGCTGCGAATCACCACATACGTCAGTCCACCACCCGGAGCTTAATCTGCATACCCGTCGTGATGAGATGAAGATCATCTTCCTGTTCCTCTGTAATCTGTTGCCCTACCTCGAGATACTCGACGAATTTCGACATACTGCGCATGCATCCGATGGGTTCAATGCATGCCCCAGATATGCCGCCGGCCATCAATCGTAAAACCCGATACACAGGTAACAGATCAGCTCTAGACCAATCGTTATACTTGTTGGTATAGGGGAAAAAAATATTTTCTGTTTTGCACATTCTAATAGTGAAAAGATTTGTCTTTTTGTATGAGGAATAATTCAATAAAATTTCGTTTTGCTAGTAACACATCTTGAGGGGCCGCAGAAGCCTTGAAAATTGTTTTTTCTTTAAATATTAAAATTTTCTATAATTTAATTTTTTTATTTTTTTGGATGGTATTTTATATTCATTATTTAAATTTAATTAGAACTAAGCCTTAAATCATAAAAAAAAATAATTTGTTAACATCATTATTTTATAGGCCCACTTACTTACTTACTTATCCGGTCCCGTTCCAGTCAATCCTGGGTCTGGGTTGTCACCAAGCCTCTCCATCTTCTCCTGTCCCTCCACATCTCCTCTCTCACCACTTCCCCCCACACACTCCCTCTCTTTTCCACGTCTGTCCTCACTCCATCCAGCCATCTTCTTCGTGGTCTTCCTCTTGGCCTCCTTCCCTCCATTTCCCATTCCTCCATCTTCCTCGGCAACCTCTCTACACTCATCCTTTTTACGTGACCATACCACCTCAACCTTGCTTGTTCCACTCTTTCTCTTATACTCTCCTCCACTACATCCTTCCTTATCTCACTATTCCTAATTCTATCTCTTCGAGTTCTTCCCTTTATTGCTCTCAAGAACCTCATTTCCCCTGCCTGTACTCTACTCCACTCCCTTTCTGACATCCGCCATGTCTCTGCCGCATAAGTAATTATAGGCCTATAGTAATTCTTGAACATCATTACCTTGGCCCTCCTTGGTACCTCTTTGTCCCATACTAGGTGTTTCACCATCCGGAAGAATCCCGCTCCCATTCCTAATCTGGCATTTATTTCCTGTTCCATTCTTCCATCACTTGACACCATCGTTCCAAGGTATTTGAAATCATCTACCTTTTTTAGTATACTTCCATCTACCAATATATCTTCTTCCAAAACTGTGCCCCTTCCTACTACCATTACTTCACTTTTTTCCTTGCTTATCCTCAGCCCTCTCTCCCTCATCTTCCTACTCCACTTGTCCAGTTGTTCTTGTATCTCCTCCCTGTTTTCTCCCCACATCAGAATATCGTCAGCAAACATCATTATCTTCATCTCTTCATTTGTCTCCTCTTTAATTTCTCTCATCATTATCTCCATAACTACATTAAAAAGAATCGGAGACAGAACACTCCCCTGTTTCAGCCCTTTCTTTACCTTGAACCATTCTGTATTACCATCACATGTCCTAACTCTGCACTCTTAGTAATAATAATAATCTCCTAAGGCCCACTTAGTAAATATTAAAATATAAAAAAACAAAGGTTTTTAAAGAAATTTACTTTTTTGGATTTGAAGTAGTAAAATATTGGTGGATATAATATTTTAATGATTTGTATTTGCCTAAAAAATGTGAAAAGAATTTTTCCTTTTCTTTTTATAGTACAGTGGTAATATTGAATAATATTGAACCTAATGAAAGAGTTGAAAAGGTATTAACATATGCAATGAAGTCACATTTGATTTACTAAACACTTTATTCATGAAATACAAATAATAGTCAAAAAAAACATTGTAACAATGCTAAATCAATATTCAATGTTCTCACTTGTACATTTTACGTAAAGTGTCTCTTTGTTTCAAATTTTGGCATCATCTTGTGTGAAGCAATTCTGGCTTTAACAAATCCATTTCTTTCTTCGAGACCGCAAACACGGAGTGATGATTCTGTTACAAGCTTAATTACTCTTTCCACTGCTTGTGTATGACAGGGAAAGCGTGGAAAATCAATAGAATACATCAAGCCATCTTCTCTTGATTCACTTATGTACTTGGCTAAGTCCTCATTACTCACGTGCTTTGTCTTTGATGTTCCTCCTGTACCATATTTCTCTGCCAATACCAAAGATTTAGCTTTTTGCGCAGCTCCTTTTATGTGGCTCCTTAATCGATTTGAAAGGCCGCAAACTTGAACGCCTCCAGTCTCTGGATCATATCCTCCTTCATCCAAAATAGATTTTACAAGTGTTTCAAACAACCCAGGATTGAAAATGTCTTCTAGACACTTTACTCTGTCTCCTACGCATTCTTGCATACGTAAAACTACTTTTAAAAGGTCAGTAATAACTCGGCTTACTTAGTGTACTTGAAATTGACCTCTTCAAGTCTTATGAAACTTCGATGCATACCTCATTATTAAGGGGTCCTTTAAGGCATGATATCTGGCTTCACTTTTTTCCATCACCCTTATGACATCTTTCACGAGAGCTTTACTCGCTCCTTCTATGGACTGCAGTACAGGCTGAGAATGCGTTTTTACAGCACGCCCATTGTAAGTCTTATCACTAGACTCCTTAAAGATTTTGCAACGTTTCAGGTGGCGCGAAAAAGTTCTTTTCCTGTAGAAACCCTTGCAGTAGGAACATTGCACAGTAGGGGTTGTTCGCTCTTCCTTGAGATAACGATGTGACCATCTCACGAGTCTTCCTAAAACTACATCTTGATAATCTCCCATGTTGATTGGTGTGTAGTAGACCAAATGCGGAAGATCATACACACACCCATGGAAGTCAAGATTTCCTCAGTTACATCATTTGCCTGAGTGTGATGCCCTGCGTCTCCTGCTCTAATGACTACCTCAGTCCAGCGCGCTCCCGTCTTGACAATGCATCGTGCGCTGCAGCCAGCCGCTACTCTGCACATCAGACAAAGGGGTACTCCGGGCCTAAAGCCGTCATCGGCTATGAACTCCCTCACCCGCGGAGGGGAGAGTGCCCCAGCCATCCAGAAGCGAAGCATATCCACACTCATCGTTGTAATCCCTTTCTGTTTCGCTGACAGCACGAATTGCGGAAAGTTCATGCCGTACAGCTTCTCCTGTAAAAGCCGTTTACGGAGAGTCTGGATGGTCAGACCTCGAACGCCGGTCAGATGCTGCAACCTCGAAGCGTGCGCCTCGGCATACTCCTGGGTATGCGCAGGGAAAAAGCATCTACTGAAAACGAGCGCAGCATATAGATACTGCAGCGCCGTATCAGGAGCCGACACCCTTGCGCTCCACCAGGCCATCCGATAGCCACGCTCCATAGGTCGCGCCTCTGTACGTTGTTCGCCGTATTCGTAGTTTAAGTTTTGTTCTATTGATTTAAACGTTAAACGGGTCTTCCTGTCTTCTGGATAGTTAAAAACAAGAATTTCGACCTTCTTGCCCAAACGTGTCCCACGATATGTTTCAACCGGCGTGCCATTTTGAGGAAAGATTGCTCCTGAGAAGCAGATCTCTGTCTCGGTCACGAATACGGTACATGGATCCATGCCAGGTGTTATGGGCTGATCAGTATGTGGCTCAATCGCTCGATTGTTTGCTCGTCTAGGATTCAGGTTGCATGCCCTGATTCCAAGCATTCAATGAGGATTTTTGAAACGTAAGAAAATCCCCCAATCGAGGCGAGTCCGGCGCATAACGCCTTTCCCCCGCGGCTGCGAATCACCACATACGTCAGTCCACCACCCGGAGCTTAATCTGCATACCCGTCGTGATGAGATGAAGATCATCTTCCTGTTCCTCTGTAATCTGTTGCCCTACCTCGAGATACTCGACGAATTTCGACATACTGCGCATGCATCCGATGGGTTCAATGCATGCCCCAGATATGCCGCCGGCCATCAATCGTAAAACCCGATACACAGGTAACAGATCAGCTCTAGACCAATCGTTATACTTGTTGGTATAGGGGAAAAAAATATTTTCTGTTTTGCACATTCTAATAGTGAAAAGATTTGTCTTTTTGTATGAGGAATAATTCAATAAAATTTCGTTTTGCTAGTAACACATCTTGAGGGGCCGCAGAAGCCTTGAAAATTGTTTTTTCTTTAAATATTAAAATTTTCTATAATTTAATTTTTTTATTTTTTTTGGATGGTATTTTATATTCATTATTTAAATTTAATTAGAACTAAGCCTTAAATCATAAAAAAAAATAATTTGTTAACATCATTATTTTATAGGCCCACTTAGTAAATATTAAGGGGATATCCTACTGAAAATGGCAATTTTTTTGAAAATTTTCATTTTTTTCAAATATTTTTTTATTGTTTCTATGGTTATTAGGAATTATAAAAAACACAATTTCTCACCTCAAAACTAATGTTATCAGTGTCAAAAAATTTTTTGAAGATAGATCTGCAATCAGTTTTTGTCACGCCAGAACCGCGGCGGGCTCACTTGGATTCTTACACAGTGAGCTTCTTACACACTATTATAAGAATACCCATACATTACTCACATAAATACTAGTTGTATTATTTTATTTTTATTACATGTATATACTGACATATGCTTGTTTTGTATTACATGTGTTTTTTCCTCTGTGTAGCAACAGATGACACTTTCCGAAGAAGAAAAAATCAAGTAAACAACAGCAGCTGTCAGTTTGTAGTTTGTTTATGCTAAGTTTTCTGATTTTGTAGTTTATATTTTATAGTTACAGTGATAGCTAAAATGAAGGTGAAGGCTATAAAACGACTACAAAGGGACAAAATGAGTCGTATTTTGACTAAGAAGTATAGTGAGAGCAGAATTGAAGAGCCTTTGACGGATGAAAATAGTTTTTCACTATTATTCAAAAGCCTAATAAGGCTGAAATTGTTATTATTGAAAAGTTTTATAAGCTTATGAGTTCAAATATTGTACAACTAAAATACTTACTGTTGAAAGAAAGGTGTTTTGAATGTTATACACTCCCGAACCACAAAATGTGCTTGCAAAATGTTCAAACGCTAATATCCGCAACTTTGAAATTTATATTTTTTCAAAGCTAAAACTCTTATAACTTTTTAACCATTAGAGCTAAATCCATGAAATTTTTACCACATTTTTATGGGTATATTTAAAAACTTTTTGTCCAGCCAATTTTTTATAAGTTTACTAAAAGTATATTTTTTAATTCTCAAAAAAAGGTTGGACAATTTTTATTTTATTTTTTATTTGATTAAAATATAAAAAACAAAGGTTTTTAAAGAAATTTACTTTTTTGGATTTGAAGTAGTAAAATATTGGTGGATATAATATTTTAATGATTTGTATTTGCCTAAAAAATGTGAAAAGAATTTTTCCTTTTCTTTTTATAGTACAGTGGTAATATTGAATAATATTGAACCTAATGAAAGAGTTGAAAAGGTATTAACATATGCAATAAAGTCACATTTGATTTACTAAACACTTTATTCATGAAATACAAATAATAGTCAAATAAAACATTGTAACAATGCTAAATCAATATTCAATGTTCTCACTTGTACATTTTACGTAAAGTGTCTCTTTGTTTCAAATTTTGGCATCATCTTGTGTGAAGCAATTCTGGCTTTAACAAATCCATTTCTTTCTTCGAGACCGCAAACACGGAGTGATGATTCTGTTACAAGCTTAATTACTCTTTCCACTGCTTGTGTATGACAGGGAAAGCGTGGAAAATCAATAGAATACATCAAGCCATCTTCTCTTGATTCACTTATGTACTTGGCTAAGTCCTCATTACTCACGTGCTTTGTCTTTGATGTTCCTCCTGTACCATATTTCTCTGCCAATACCAAAGATTTAGCTTTTTGCGCAGCTCCTTTTATGTGGCTCCTTAATCGATTTGAAAGGCCGCAAACTTGAACGCCTCCAGTCTCTGGATCATATCCTCCTTCATCCAAAATAGATTTTACAAGTGTTTCAAACAACCCAGGATTGAAAATGTCTTCTAGACACTTTACTCTGTCTCCTACGCATTCTTGCATACGTAAAACTACTTTTAAAAGGTCAGTAATAACTCGGCTTACTTAGTGTACTTGAAATTGACCTCTTCAAGTCTTATGAAACTTCGATGCATACCTCATTATTAAGGGGTCCTTTAAGGCATGATATCTGGCTTCACTTTTTTCCATCACCCTTATGACATCTTTCACGAGAGCTTTACTCGCTCCTTCTATGGACTGCAGTACAGGCTGAGAATGCGTTTTTACAGCACGCCCATCGTAAGTCTTATCACTAGACTCCTTAAAGATTTTGCAACGTTTCAGGTGGCGCGAAAAAGTTCTTTTCCTGTAGAAACCCTTGCAGTAGGAACATTGCACAGTAGGGGTTGTTCGCTCTGCCTTGAGATAACGATGTGACCATCTCACGAGTCTTCCTAAAACTACATCTTGATAATCTCCCATGTTGATTGGTGTGTAGTAGACCAAATGCGGAAGATCATACAACACACCCATGGAAGTCAAGATTTCCTCAGTTACATCATTTGCCTGAGTGTGATGCCCTGCGTCTCCTGCTCTAATGACTACCTCAGTCCAGCGCGCTCCCGTCTTGACAATGCATCGTGCGCTGCAGCCAGCCGCTACTCTGCACATCAGACAAAGGGGTACTCCGGGCCTAAAGCCGTCATCGGCTATGAACTCCCTCACCCGCGGAGGGGAGAGTGCCCCAGCCATCCAGAAGCGAAGCATATCCACACTCATCGTTGTAATCCCTTTCTGTTTCGCTGACAGCACGAATTGCGGAAAGTTCATGCCGTACAGCTTCTCCTGTAAAAGCCGTTTACGGAGAGTCTGGATGGTCAGACCTCGAACGCCGGTCAGATGCTGCAACCTCGAAGCGTGCGCCTCGGCATACTCCTGGGTATGCGCAGGGAAAAAGCATCTACTGAAAACGAGCGCAGCATATAGATACTGCAGCGCCGTATCAGGAGCCGACACCCTTGCGCTCCACCAGGCCATCCGATAGCCACGCTCCATAGGTCGCGCCTCTGTACGTTGTTCGCCGTATTCGTAGTTTAAGTTTTGTTCTATTGATTTAAACGTTAAACGGGTCTTCCTGTCTTCTGGATAGTTAAAAACAAGAATTTCGACCTTCTTGCCCAAACGTGTCCCACGATATGTTTCAACCGGCGTGCCATTTTGAGGAAAGATTGCTCCTGAGAAGCAGATCTCTGTCTCGGTCACGAATACGGTACATGGATCCATGCCAGGTGTTATGGGCTGATCAGTATGTGGCTCAATCGCTCGATTGTTTGCTCGTCTAGGATTCAGGTTGCATGCCCTGATTCCAAGCATTCAATGAGGATTTTTGAAACGTAAGAAAATCCCCCAATCGAGGCGAGTCCGGCGCATAACGCCTTTCCCCCGCGGCTGCGAATCACCACATACGTCAGTCCACCACCCGGAGCTTAATCTGCATACCCGTCGTGATGAGATGAAGATCATCTTCCTGTTCCTCTGTAATCTGTTGCCCTACCTCGAGATACTCGACGAATTTCGACATACTGCGCATGCATCCGATGGGTTCAATGCATGCCCCAGATATGCCGCCGGCCATCAATCGTAAAACCCGATACACAGGTAACAGATCAGCTCTAGACCAATCGTTATACTTGTTGGTATAGGGGAAAAAAATATTTTCTGTTTTGCACATTCTAATAGTGAAAAGATTTGTCTTTTTGTATGAGGAATAATTCAATAAAATTTCGTTTTGCTAGTAACACATCTTGAGGGGCCGCAGAAGCCTTGAAAATTGTTTTTTCTTTAAATATTAAAATTTTCTATAATTTAATTTTTTTATTTTTTTGGATGGTATTTTATATTCATTATTTAAATTTAATTAGAACTAAGCCTTAAATCATAAAAAAAAATAATTTGTTAACATCATTATTTTATAGGCCCACTTAGTAAATATTAAAATATAAAAAAACAAAGGTTTTTAAAGAAATTTACTTTTTTGGATTTGAAGTAGTAAAATATTGGTGGATATAATATTTTAATGATTTGTATTTGCCTAAAAAATGTGAAAAGAATTTTTCCTTTTCTTTTTATAGTACAGTGGTAATATTGAATAATATTGAACCTAATGAAAGAGTTGAAAAGGTATTAACATATGCAATAAAGTCACATTTGATTTACTAAACACTTTATTCATGAAATACAAATAATAGTCAAATAAAACATTGTAACAATGCTAAATCAATATTCAATGTTCTCACTTGTACATTTTACGTAAAGTGTCTCTTTGTTTCAAATTTTGGCATCATCTTGTGTGAAGCAATTCTGGCTTTAACAAATCCATTTCTTTCTTCGAGACCGCAAACACGGAGTGATGATTCTGTTACAAGCTTAATTACTCTTTCCACTGCTTGTGTATGACAGGGAAAGCGTGGAAAATCAATAGAATACATCAAGCCATCTTCTCTTGATTCACTTATGTACTTGGCTAAGTCCTCATTACTCACGTGCTTTGTCTTTGATGTTCCTCCTGTACCATATTTCTCTGCCAATACCAAAGATTTAGCTTTTTGCGCAGCTCCTTTTATGTGGCTCCTTAATCGATTTGAAAGGCCGCAAACTTGAACGCCTCCAGTCTCTGGATCATATCCTCCTTCATCCAAAATAGATTTTACAAGTGTTTCAAACAACCCAGGATTGAAAATGTCTTCTAGACACTTTACTCTGTCTCCTACGCATTCTTGCATACGTAAAACTACTTTTAAAAGGTCAGTAATAACTCGGCTTACTTAGTGTACTTGAAATTGACCTCTTCAAGTCTTATGAAACTTCGATGCATACCTCATTATTAAGGGGTCCTTTAAGGCATGATATCTGGCTTCACTTTTTTCCATCACCCTTATGACATCTTTCACGAGAGCTTTACTCGCTCCTTCTATGGACTGCAGTACAGGCTGAGAATGCGTTTTTACAGCACGCCCATCGTAAGTCTTATCACTAGACTCCTTAAAGATTTTGCAACGTTTCAGGTGGCGCGAAAAAGTTCTTTTCCTGTAGAAACCCTTGCAGTAGGAACATTGCACAGTAGGGGTTGTTCGCTCTGCCTTGAGATAACGATGTGACCATCTCACGAGTCTTCCTAAAACTACATCTTGATAATCTCCCATGTTGATTGGTGTGTAGTAGACCAAATGCGGAAGATCATACAACACACCCATGGAAGTCAAGATTTCCTCAGTTACATCATTTGCCTGAGTGTGATGCCCTGCGTCTCCTGCTCTAATGACTACCTCAGTCCAGCGCGCTCCCGTCTTGACAATGCATCGTGCGCTGCAGCCAGCCGCTACTCTGCACATCAGACAAAGGGGTACTCCGGGCCTAAAGCCGTCATCGGCTATGAACTCCCTCACCCGCGGAGGGGAGAGTGCCCCAGCCATCCAGAAGCGAAGCATATCCACACTCATCGTTGTAATCCCTTTCTGTTTCGCTGACAGCACGAATTGCGGAAAGTTCATGCCGTACAGCTTCTCCTGTAAAAGCCGTTTACGGAGAGTCTGGATGGTCAGACCTCGAACGCCGGTCAGATGCTGCAACCTCGAAGCGTGCGCCTCGGCATACTCCTGGGTATGCGCAGGGAAAAAGCATCTACTGAAAACGAGCGCAGCATATAGATACTGCAGCGCCGTATCAGGAGCCGACACCCTTGCGCTCCACCAGGCCATCCGATAGCCACGCTCCATAGGTCGCGCCTCTGTACGTTGTTCGCCGTATTCGTAGTTTAAGTTTTGTTCTATTGATTTAAACGTTAAACGGGTCTTCCTGTCTTCTGGATAGTTAAAAACAAGAATTTCGACCTTCTTGCCCAAACGTGTCCCACGATATGTTTCAACCGGCGTGCCATTTTGAGGAAAGATTGCTCCTGAGAAGCAGATCTCTGTCTCGGTCACGAATACGGTACATGGATCCATGCCAGGTGTTATGGGCTGATCAGTATGTGGCTCAATCGCTCGATTGTTTGCTCGTCTAGGATTCAGGTTGCATGCCCTGATTCCAAGCATTCAATGAGGATTTTTGAAACGTAAGAAAATCCCCCAATCGAGGCGAGTCCGGCGCATAACGCCTTTCCCCCGCGGCTGCGAATCACCACATACGTCAGTCCACCACCCGGAGCTTAATCTGCATACCCGTCGTGATGAGATGAAGATCATCTTCCTGTTCCTCTGTAATCTGTTGCCCTACCTCGAGATACTCGACGAATTTCGACATACTGCGCATGCATCCGATGGGTTCAATGCATGCCCCAGATATGCCGCCGGCCATCAATCGTAAAACCCGATACACAGGTAACAGATCAGCTCTAGACCAATCGTTATACTTGTTGGTATAGGGGAAAAAAATATTTTCTGTTTTGCACATTCTAATAGTGAAAAGATTTGTCTTTTTGTATGAGGAATAATTCAATAAAATTTCGTTTTGCTAGTAACACATCTTGAGGGGCCGCAGAAGCCTTGAAAATTGTTTTTTCTTTAAATATTAAAATTTTCTATAATTTAATTTTTTTATTTTTTTGGATGGTATTTTATATTCATTATTTAAATTTAATTAGAACTAAGCCTTAAATCATAAAAAAAAATAATTTGTTAACATCATTATTTTATAGGCCCACTTAGTAAATATTAAAATATAAAAAAACAAAGGTTTTTAAAGAAATTTACTTTTTTGGATTTGAAGTAGTAAAATATTGGTGGATATAATATTTTAATGATTTGTATTTGCCTAAAAAATGTGAAAAGAATTTTTCCTTTTCTTTTTATAGTACAGTGGTAATATTGAATAATATTGAACCTAATGAAAGAGTTGAAAAGGTATTAACATATGCAATAAAGTCACATTTGATTTACTAAACACTTTATTCATGAAATACAAATAATAGTCAAATAAAACATTGTAACAATGCTAAATCAATATTCAATGTTCTCACTTGTACATTTTACGTAAAGTGTCTCTTTGTTTCAAATTTTGGCATCATCTTGTGTGAAGCAATTCTGGCTTTAACAAATCCATTTCTTTCTTCGAGACCGCAAACACGGAGTGATGATTCTGTTACAAGCTTAATTACTCTTTCCACTGCTTGTGTATGACAGGGAAAGCGTGGAAAATCAATAGAATACATCAAGCCATCTTCTCTTGATTCACTTATGTACTTGGCTAAGTCCTCATTACTCACGTGCTTTGTCTTTGATGTTCCTCCTGTACCATATTTCTCTGCCAATACCAAAGATTTAGCTTTTTGCGCAGCTCCTTTTATGTGGCTCCTTAATCGATTTGAAAGGCCGCAAACTTGAACGCCTCCAGTCTCTGGATCATATCCTCCTTCATCCAAAATAGATTTTACAAGTGTTTCAAACAACCCAGGATTGAAAATGTCTTCTAGACACTTTACTCTGTCTCCTACGCATTCTTGCATACGTAAAACTACTTTTAAAAGGTCAGTAATAACTCGGCTTACTTAGTGTACTTGAAATTGACCTCTTCAAGTCTTATGAAACTTCGATGCATACCTCATTATTAAGGGGTCCTTTAAGGCATGATATCTGGCTTCACTTTTTTCCATCACCCTTATGACATCTTTCACGAGAGCTTTACTCGCTCCTTCTATGGACTGCAGTACAGGCTGAGAATGCGTTTTTACAGCACGCCCATCGTAAGTCTTATCACTAGACTCCTTAAAGATTTTGCAACGTTTCAGGTGGCGCGAAAAAGTTCTTTTCCTGTAGAAACCCTTGCAGTAGGAACATTGCACAGTAGGGGTTGTTCGCTCTGCCTTGAGATAACGATGTGACCATCTCACGAGTCTTCCTAAAACTACATCTTGATAATCTCCCATGTTGATTGGTGTGTAGTAGACCAAATGCGGAAGATCATACAACACACCCATGGAAGTCAAGATTTCCTCAGTTACATCATTTGCCTGAGTGTGATGCCCTGCGTCTCCTGCTCTAATGACTACCTCAGTCCAGCGCGCTCCCGTCTTGACAATGCATCGTGCGCTGCAGCCAGCCGCTACTCTGCACATCAGACAAAGGGGTACTCCGGGCCTAAAGCCGTCATCGGCTATGAACTCCCTCACCCGCGGAGGGGAGAGTGCCCCAGCCATCCAGAAGCGAAGCATATCCACACTCATCGTTGTAATCCCTTTCTGTTTCGCTGACAGCACGAATTGCGGAAAGTTCATGCCGTACAGCTTCTCCTGTAAAAGCCGTTTACGGAGAGTCTGGATGGTCAGACCTCGAACGCCGGTCAGATGCTGCAACCTCGAAGCGTGCGCCTCGGCATACTCCTGGGTATGCGCAGGGAAAAAGCATCTACTGAAAACGAGCGCAGCATATAGATACTGCAGCGCCGTATCAGGAGCCGACACCCTTGCGCTCCACCAGGCCATCCGATAGCCACGCTCCATAGGTCGCGCCTCTGTACGTTGTTCGCCGTATTCGTAGTTTAAGTTTTGTTCTATTGATTTAAACGTTAAACGGGTCTTCCTGTCTTCTGGATAGTTAAAAACAAGAATTTCGACCTTCTTGCCCAAACGTGTCCCACGATATGTTTCAACCGGCGTGCCATTTTGAGGAAAGATTGCTCCTGAGAAGCAGATCTCTGTCTCGGTCACGAATACGGTACATGGATCCATGCCAGGTGTTATGGGCTGATCAGTATGTGGCTCAATCGCTCGATTGTTTGCTCGTCTAGGATTCAGGTTGCATGCCCTGATTCCAAGCATTCAATGAGGATTTTTGAAACGTAAGAAAATCCCCCAATCGAGGCGAGTCCGGCGCATAACGCCTTTCCCCCGCGGCTGCGAATCACCACATACGTCAGTCCACCACCCGGAGCTTAATCTGCATACCCGTCGTGATGAGATGAAGATCATCTTCCTGTTCCTCTGTAATCTGTTGCCCTACCTCGAGATACTCGACGAATTTCGACATACTGCGCATGCATCCGATGGGTTCAATGCATGCCCCAGATATGCCGCCGGCCATCAATCGTAAAACCCGATACACAGGTAACAGATCAGCTCTAGACCAATCGTTATACTTGTTGGTATAGGGGAAAAAAATATTTTCTGTTTTGCACATTCTAATAGTGAAAAGATTTGTCTTTTTGTATGAGGAATAATTCAATAAAATTTCGTTTTGCTAGTAACACATCTTGAGGGGCCGCAGAAGCCTTGAAAATTGTTTTTTCTTTAAATATTAAAATTTTCTATAATTTAATTTTTTTATTTTTTTGGATGGTATTTTATATTCATTATTTAAATTTAATTAGAACTAAGCCTTAAATCATAAAAAAAAATAATTTGTTAACATCATTATTTTATAGGCCCACTTAGTAAATATTAAAATATAAAAAAACAAAGGTTTTTAAAGAAATTTACTTTTTTGGATTTGAAGTAGTAAAATATTGGTGGATATAATATTTTAATGATTTGTATTTGCCTAAAAAATGTGAAAAGAATTTTTCCTTTTCTTTTTATAGTACAGTGGTAATATTGAATAATATTGAACCTAATGAAAGAGTTGAAAAGGTATTAACATATGCAATAAAGTCACATTTGATTTACTAAACACTTTATTCATGAAATACAAATAATAGTCAAATAAAACATTGTAACAATGCTAAATCAATATTCAATGTTCTCACTTGTACATTTTACGTAAAGTGTCTCTTTGTTTCAAATTTTGGCATCATCTTGTGTGAAGCAATTCTGGCTTTAACAAATCCATTTCTTTCTTCGAGACCGCAAACACGGAGTGATGATTCTGTTACAAGCTTAATTACTCTTTCCACTGCTTGTGTATGACAGGGAAAGCGTGGAAAATCAATAGAATACATCAAGCCATCTTCTCTTGATTCACTTATGTACTTGGCTAAGTCCTCATTACTCACGTGCTTTGTCTTTGATGTTCCTCCTGTACCATATTTCTCTGCCAATACCAAAGATTTAGCTTTTTGCGCAGCTCCTTTTATGTGGCTCCTTAATCGATTTGAAAGGCCGCAAACTTGAACGCCTCCAGTCTCTGGATCATATCCTCCTTCATCCAAAATAGATTTTACAAGTGTTTCAAACAACCCAGGATTGAAAATGTCTTCTAGACACTTTACTCTGTCTCCTACGCATTCTTGCATACGTAAAACTACTTTTAAAAGGTCAGTAATAACTCGGCTTACTTAGTGTACTTGAAATTGACCTCTTCAAGTCTTATGAAACTTCGATGCATACCTCATTATTAAGGGGTCCTTTAAGGCATGATATCTGGCTTCACTTTTTTCCATCACCCTTATGACATCTTTCACGAGAGCTTTACTCGCTCCTTCTATGGACTGCAGTACAGGCTGAGAATGCGTTTTTACAGCACGCCCATCGTAAGTCTTATCACTAGACTCCTTAAAGATTTTGCAACGTTTCAGGTGGCGCGAAAAAGTTCTTTTCCTGTAGAAACCCTTGCAGTAGGAACATTGCACAGTAGGGGTTGTTCGCTCTGCCTTGAGATAACGATGTGACCATCTCACGAGTCTTCCTAAAACTACATCTTGATAATCTCCCATGTTGATTGGTGTGTAGTAGACCAAATGCGGAAGATCATACAACACACCCATGGAAGTCAAGATTTCCTCAGTTACATCATTTGCCTGAGTGTGATGCCCTGCGTCTCCTGCTCTAATGACTACCTCAGTCCAGCGCGCTCCCGTCTTGACAATGCATCGTGCGCTGCAGCCAGCCGCTACTCTGCACATCAGACAAAGGGGTACTCCGGGCCTAAAGCCGTCATCGGCTATGAACTCCCTCACCCGCGGAGGGGAGAGTGCCCCAGCCATCCAGAAGCGAAGCATATCCACACTCATCGTTGTAATCCCTTTCTGTTTCGCTGACAGCACGAATTGCGGAAAGTTCATGCCGTACAGCTTCTCCTGTAAAAGCCGTTTACGGAGAGTCTGGATGGTCAGACCTCGAACGCCGGTCAGATGCTGCAACCTCGAAGCGTGCGCCTCGGCATACTCCTGGGTATGCGCAGGGAAAAAGCATCTACTGAAAACGAGCGCAGCATATAGATACTGCAGCGCCGTATCAGGAGCCGACACCCTTGCGCTCCACCAGGCCATCCGATAGCCACGCTCCATAGGTCGCGCCTCTGTACGTTGTTCGCCGTATTCGTAGTTTAAGTTTTGTTCTATTGATTTAAACGTTAAACGGGTCTTCCTGTCTTCTGGATAGTTAAAAACAAGAATTTCGACCTTCTTGCCCAAACGTGTCCCACGATATGTTTCAACCGGCGTGCCATTTTGAGGAAAGATTGCTCCTGAGAAGCAGATCTCTGTCTCGGTCACGAATACGGTACATGGATCCATGCCAGGTGTTATGGGCTGATCAGTATGTGGCTCAATCGCTCGATTGTTTGCTCGTCTAGGATTCAGGTTGCATGCCCTGATTCCAAGCATTCAATGAGGATTTTTGAAACGTAAGAAAATCCCCCAATCGAGGCGAGTCCGGCGCATAACGCCTTTCCCCCGCGGCTGCGAATCACCACATACGTCAGTCCACCACCCGGAGCTTAATCTGCATACCCGTCGTGATGAGATGAAGATCATCTTCCTGTTCCTCTGTAATCTGTTGCCCTACCTCGAGATACTCGACGAATTTCGACATACTGCGCATGCATCCGATGGGTTCAATGCATGCCCCAGATATGCCGCCGGCCATCAATCGTAAAACCCGATACACAGGTAACAGATCAGCTCTAGACCAATCGTTATACTTGTTGGTATAGGGGAAAAAAATATTTTCTGTTTTGCACATTCTAATAGTGAAAAGATTTGTCTTTTTGTATGAGGAATAATTCAATAAAATTTCGTTTTGCTAGTAACACATCTTGAGGGGCCGCAGAAGCCTTGAAAATTGTTTTTTCTTTAAATATTAAAATTTTCTATAATTTAATTTTTTTATTTTTTTGGATGGTATTTTATATTCATTATTTAAATTTAATTAGAACTAAGCCTTAAATCATAAAAAAAAATAATTTGTTAACATCATTATTTTATAGGCCCACTTAGGTAAATATTAAAATATAAAAAAACAAAGGTTTTTAAAGAAATTTACTTTTTTGGATTTGAAGTAGTAAAATATTGGTGGATATAATATTTTAATGATTTGTATTTGCCTAAAAAATGTGAAAAGAATTTTTCCTTTTCTTTTTATAGTACAGTGGTAATATTGAATAATATTGAACCTAATGAAAGAGTTGAAAAGGTATTAACATATGCAATAAAGTCACATTTGATTTACTAAACACTTTATTCATGAAATACAAATAATAGTCAAATAAAACATTGTAACAATGCTAAATCAATATTCAATGTTCTCACTTGTACATTTTACGTAAAGTGTCTCTTTGTTTCAAATTTTGGCATCATCTTGTGTGAAGCAATTCTGGCTTTAACAAATCCATTTCTTTCTTCGAGACCGCAAACACGGAGTGATGATTCTGTTACAAGCTTAATTACTCTTTCCACTGCTTGTGTATGACAGGGAAAGCGTGGAAAATCAATAGAATACATCAAGCCATCTTCTCTTGATTCACTTATGTACTTGGCTAAGTCCTCATTACTCACGTGCTTTGTCTTTGATGTTCCTCCTGTACCATATTTCTCTGCCAATACCAAAGATTTAGCTTTTTGCGCAGCTCCTTTTATGTGGCTCCTTAATCGATTTGAAAGGCCGCAAACTTGAACGCCTCCAGTCTCTGGATCATATCCTCCTTCATCCAAAATAGATTTTACAAGTGTTTCAAACAACCCAGGATTGAAAATGTCTTCTAGACACTTTACTCTGTCTCCTACGCATTCTTGCATACGTAAAACTACTTTTAAAAGGTCAGTAATAACTCGGCTTACTTAGTGTACTTGAAATTGACCTCTTCAAGTCTTATGAAACTTCGATGCATACCTCATTATTAAGGGGTCCTTTAAGGCATGATATCTGGCTTCACTTTTTTCCATCACCCTTATGACATCTTTCACGAGAGCTTTACTCGCTCCTTCTATGGACTGCAGTACAGGCTGAGAATGCGTTTTTACAGCACGCCCATCGTAAGTCTTATCACTAGACTCCTTAAAGATTTTGCAACGTTTCAGGTGGCGCGAAAAAGTTCTTTTCCTGTAGAAACCCTTGCAGTAGGAACATTGCACAGTAGGGGTTGTTCGCTCTGCCTTGAGATAACGATGTGACCATCTCACGAGTCTTCCTAAAACTACATCTTGATAATCTCCCATGTTGATTGGTGTGTAGTAGACCAAATGCGGAAGATCATACACACACCCATGGAAGTCAAGATTTCCTCAGTTACATCATTTGCCTGAGTGTGATGCCCTGCGTCTCCTGCTCTAATGACTACCTCAGTCCAGCGCGCTCCCGTCTTGACAATGCATCGTGCGCTGCAGCCAGCCGCTACTCTGCACATCAGACAAAGGGGTACTCCGGGCCTAAAGCCGTCATCGGCTATGAACTCCCTCACCCGCGGAGGGGAGAGTGCCCCAGCCATCCAGAAGCGAAGCATATCCACACTCATCGTTGTAATCCCTTTCTGTTTCGCTGACAGCACGAATTGCGGAAAGTTCATGCCGTACAGCTTCTCCTGTAAAAGCCGTTTACGGAGAGTCTGGATGGTCAGACCTCGAACGCCGGTCAGATGCTGCAACCTCGAAGCGTGCGCCTCGGCATACTCCTGGGTATGCGCAGGGAAAAAGCATCTACTGAAAACGAGCGCAGCATATAGATACTGCAGCGCCGTATCAGGAGCCGACACCCTTGCGCTCCACCAGGCCATCCGATAGCCACGCTCCATAGGTCGCGCCTCTGTACGTTGTTCGCCGTATTCGTAGTTTAAGTTTTGTTCTATTGATTTAAACGTTAAACGGGTCTTCCTGTCTTCTGGATAGTTAAAAACAAGAATTTCGACCTTCTTGCCCAAACGTGTCCCACGATATGTTTCAACCGGCGTGCCATTTTGAGGAAAGATTGCTCCTGAGAAGCAGATCTCTGTCTCGGTCACGAATACGGTACATGGATCCATGCCAGGTGTTATGGGCTGATCAGTATGTGGCTCAATCGCTCGATTGTTTGCTCGTCTAGGATTCAGGTTGCATGCCCTGATTCCAAGCATTCAATGAGGATTTTTGAAACGTAAGAAAATCCCCCAATCGAGGCGAGTCCGGCGCATAACGCCTTTCCCCCGCGGCTGCGAATCACCACATACGTCAGTCCACCACCCGGAGCTTAATCTGCATACCCGTCGTGATGAGATGAAGATCATCTTCCTGTTCCTCTGTAATCTGTTGCCCTACCTCGAGATACTCGACGAATTTCGACATACTGCGCATGCATCCGATGGGTTCAATGCATGCCCCAGATATGCCGCCGGCCATCAATCGTAAAACCCGATACACAGGTAACAGATCAGCTCTAGACCAATCGTTATACTTGTTGGTATAGGGGAAAAAAATATTTTCTGTTTTGCACATTCTAATAGTGAAAAGATTTGTCTTTTTGTATGAGGAATAATTCAATAAAATTTCGTTTTGCTAGTAACACATCTTGAGGGGCCGCAGAAGCCTTGAAAATTGTTTTTTCTTTAAATATTAAAATTTTCTATAATTTAATTTTTTTATTTTTTTGGATGGTATTTTATATTCATTATTTAAATTTAATTAGAACTAAGCCTTAAATCATAAAAAAAAATAATTTGTTAACATCATTATTTTATAGGCCCACTTAGTAAATATTAAAATATAAAAAAACAAAGGTTTTTAAAGAAATTTACTTTTTTGGATTTGAAGTAGTAAAATATTGGTGGATATAATATTTTAATGATTTGTATTTGCCTAAAAAATGTGAAAAGAATTTTTCCTTTTCTTTTTATAGTACAGTGGTAATATTGAATAATATTGAACCTAATGAAAGAGTTGAAAAGGTATTAACATATGCAATAAAGTCACATTTGATTTACTAAACACTTTATTCATGAAATACAAATAATAGTCAAATAAAACATTGTAACAATGCTAAATCAATATTCAATGTTCTCACTTGTACATTTTACGTAAAGTGTCTCTTTGTTTCAAATTTTGGCATCATCTTGTGTGAAGCAATTCTGGCTTTAACAAATCCATTTCTTTCTTCGAGACCGCAAACACGGAGTGATGATTCTGTTACAAGCTTAATTACTCTTTCCACTGCTTGTGTATGACAGGGAAAGCGTGGAAAATCAATAGAATACATCAAGCCATCTTCTCTTGATTCACTTATGTACTTGGCTAAGTCCTCATTACTCACGTGCTTTGTCTTTGATGTTCCTCCTGTACCATATTTCTCTGCCAATACCAAAGATTTAGCTTTTTGCGCAGCTCCTTTTATGTGGCTCCTTAATCGATTTGAAAGGCCGCAAACTTGAACGCCTCCAGTCTCTGGATCATATCCTCCTTCATCCAAAATAGATTTTACAAGTGTTTCAAACAACCCAGGATTGAAAATGTCTTCTAGACACTTTACTCTGTCTCCTACGCATTCTTGCATACGTAAAACTACTTTTAAAAGGTCAGTAATAACTCGGCTTACTTAGTGTACTTGAAATTGACCTCTTCAAGTCTTATGAAACTTCGATGCATACCTCATTATTAAGGGGTCCTTTAAGGCATGATATCTGGCTTCACTTTTTTCCATCACCCTTATGACATCTTTCACGAGAGCTTTACTCGCTCCTTCTATGGACTGCAGTACAGGCTGAGAATGCGTTTTTACAGCACGCCCATCGTAAGTCTTATCACTAGACTCCTTAAAGATTTTGCAACGTTTCAGGTGGCGCGAAAAAGTTCTTTTCCTGTAGAAACCCTTGCAGTAGGAACATTGCACAGTAGGGGTTGTTCGCTCTGCCTTGAGATAACGATGTGACCATCTCACGAGTCTTCCTAAAACTACATCTTGATAATCTCCCATGTTGATTGGTGTGTAGTAGACCAAATGCGGAAGATCATACAACACACCCATGGAAGTCAAGATTTCCTCAGTTACATCATTTGCCTGAGTGTGATGCCCTGCGTCTCCTGCTCTAATGACTACCTCAGTCCAGCGCGCTCCCGTCTTGACAATGCATCGTGCGCTGCAGCCAGCCGCTACTCTGCACATCAGACAAAGGGGTACTCCGGGCCTAAAGCCGTCATCGGCTATGAACTCCCTCACCCGCGGAGGGGAGAGTGCCCCAGCCATCCAGAAGCGAAGCATATCCACACTCATCGTTGTAATCCCTTTCTGTTTCGCTGACAGCACGAATTGCGGAAAGTTCATGCCGTACAGCTTCTCCTGTAAAAGCCGTTTACGGAGAGTCTGGATGGTCAGACCTCGAACGCCGGTCAGATGCTGCAACCTCGAAGCGTGCGCCTCGGCATACTCCTGGGTATGCGCAGGGAAAAAGCATCTACTGAAAACGAGCGCAGCATATAGATACTGCAGCGCCGTATCAGGAGCCGACACCCTTGCGCTCCACCAGGCCATCCGATAGCCACGCTCCATAGGTCGCGCCTCTGTACGTTGTTCGCCGTATTCGTAGTTTAAGTTTTGTTCTATTGATTTAAACGTTAAACGGGTCTTCCTGTCTTCTGGATAGTTAAAAACAAGAATTTCGACCTTCTTGCCCAAACGTGTCCCACGATATGTTTCAACCGGCGTGCCATTTTGAGGAAAGATTGCTCCTGAGAAGCAGATCTCTGTCTCGGTCACGAATACGGTACATGGATCCATGCCAGGTGTTATGGGCTGATCAGTATGTGGCTCAATCGCTCGATTGTTTGCTCGTCTAGGATTCAGGTTGCATGCCCTGATTCCAAGCATTCAATGAGGATTTTTGAAACGTAAGAAAATCCCCCAATCGAGGCGAGTCCGGCGCATAACGCCTTTCCCCCGCGGCTGCGAATCACCACATACGTCAGTCCACCACCCGGAGCTTAATCTGCATACCCGTCGTGATGAGATGAAGATCATCTTCCTGTTCCTCTGTAATCTGTTGCCCTACCTCGAGATACTCGACGAATTTCGACATACTGCGCATGCATCCGATGGGTTCAATGCATGCCCCAGATATGCCGCCGGCCATCAATCGTAAAACCCGATACACAGGTAACAGATCAGCTCTAGACCAATCGTTATACTTGTTGGTATAGGGGAAAAAAATATTTTCTGTTTTGCACATTCTAATAGTGAAAAGATTTGTCTTTTTGTATGAGGAATAATTCAATAAAATTTCGTTTTGCTAGTAACACATCTTGAGGGGCCGCAGAAGCCTTGAAAATTGTTTTTTCTTTAAATATTAAAATTTTCTATAATTTAATTTTTTTATTTTTTTGGATGGTATTTTATATTCATTATTTAAATTTAATTAGAACTAAGCCTTAAATCATAAAAAAAAATAATTTGTTAACATCATTATTTTATAGGCCCACTTAGTAAATATTAAAATATAAAAAAACAAAGGTTTTTAAAGAAATTTACTTTTTTGGATTTGAAGTAGTAAAATATTGGTGGATATAATATTTTAATGATTTGTATTTGCCTAAAAAATGTGAAAAGAATTTTTCCTTTTCTTTTTATAGTACAGTGGTAATATTGAATAATATTGAACCTAATGAAAGAGTTGAAAAGGTATTAACATATGCAATAAAGTCACATTTGATTTACTAAACACTTTATTCATGAAATACAAATAATAGTCAAATAAAACATTGTAACAATGCTAAATCAATATTCAATGTTCTCACTTGTACATTTTACGTAAAGTGTCTCTTTGTTTCAAATTTTGGCATCATCTTGTGTGAAGCAATTCTGGCTTTAACAAATCCATTTCTTTCTTCGAGACCGCAAACACGGAGTGATGATTCTGTTACAAGCTTAATTACTCTTTCCACTGCTTGTGTATGACAGGGAAAGCGTGGAAAATCAATAGAATACATCAAGCCATCTTCTCTTGATTCACTTATGTACTTGGCTAAGTCCTCATTACTCACGTGCTTTGTCTTTGATGTTCCTCCTGTACCATATTTCTCTGCCAATACCAAAGATTTAGCTTTTTGCGCAGCTCCTTTTATGTGGCTCCTTAATCGATTTGAAAGGCCGCAAACTTGAACGCCTCCAGTCTCTGGATCATATCCTCCTTCATCCAAAATAGATTTTACAAGTGTTTCAAACAACCCAGGATTGAAAATGTCTTCTAGACACTTTACTCTGTCTCCTACGCATTCTTGCATACGTAAAACTACTTTTAAAAGGTCAGTAATAACTCGGCTTACTTAGTGTACTTGAAATTGACCTCTTCAAGTCTTATGAAACTTCGATGCATACCTCATTATTAAGGGGTCCTTTAAGGCATGATATCTGGCTTCACTTTTTTCCATCACCCTTATGACATCTTTCACGAGAGCTTTACTCGCTCCTTCTATGGACTGCAGTACAGGCTGAGAATGCGTTTTTACAGCACGCCCATCGTAAGTCTTATCACTAGACTCCTTAAAGATTTTGCAACGTTTCAGGTGGCGCGAAAAAGTTCTTTTCCTGTAGAAACCCTTGCAGTAGGAACATTGCACAGTAGGGGTTGTTCGCTCTGCCTTGAGATAACGATGTGACCATCTCACGAGTCTTCCTAAAACTACATCTTGATAATCTCCCATGTTGATTGGTGTGTAGTAGACCAAATGCGGAAGATCATACAACACACCCATGGAAGTCAAGATTTCCTCAGTTACATCATTTGCCTGAGTGTGATGCCCTGCGTCTCCTGCTCTAATGACTACCTCAGTCCAGCGCGCTCCCGTCTTGACAATGCATCGTGCGCTGCAGCCAGCCGCTACTCTGCACATCAGACAAAGGGGTACTCCGGGCCTAAAGCCGTCATCGGCTATGAACTCCCTCACCCGCGGAGGGGAGAGTGCCCCAGCCATCCAGAAGCGAAGCATATCCACACTCATCGTTGTAATCCCTTTCTGTTTCGCTGACAGCACGAATTGCGGAAAGTTCATGCCGTACAGCTTCTCCTGTAAAAGCCGTTTACGGAGAGTCTGGATGGTCAGACCTCGAACGCCGGTCAGATGCTGCAACCTCGAAGCGTGCGCCTCGGCATACTCCTGGGTATGCGCAGGGAAAAAGCATCTACTGAAAACGAGCGCAGCATATAGATACTGCAGCGCCGTATCAGGAGCCGACACCCTTGCGCTCCACCAGGCCATCCGATAGCCACGCTCCATAGGTCGCGCCTCTGTACGTTGTTCGCCGTATTCGTAGTTTAAGTTTTGTTCTATTGATTTAAACGTTAAACGGGTCTTCCTGTCTTCTGGATAGTTAAAAACAAGAATTTCGACCTTCTTGCCCAAACGTGTCCCACGATATGTTTCAACCGGCGTGCCATTTTGAGGAAAGATTGCTCCTGAGAAGCAGATCTCTGTCTCGGTCACGAATACGGTACATGGATCCATGCCAGGTGTTATGGGCTGATCAGTATGTGGCTCAATCGCTCGATTGTTTGCTCGTCTAGGATTCAGGTTGCATGCCCTGATTCCAAGCATTCAATGAGGATTTTTGAAACGTAAGAAAATCCCCCAATCGAGGCGAGTCCGGCGCATAACGCCTTTCCCCCGCGGCTGCGAATCACCACATACGTCAGTCCACCACCCGGAGCTTAATCTGCATACCCGTCGTGATGAGATGAAGATCATCTTCCTGTTCCTCTGTAATCTGTTGCCCTACCTCGAGATACTCGACGAATTTCGACATACTGCGCATGCATCCGATGGGTTCAATGCATGCCCCAGATATGCCGCCGGCCATCAATCGTAAAACCCGATACACAGGTAACAGATCAGCTCTAGACCAATCGTTATACTTGTTGGTATAGGGGAAAAAAATATTTTCTGTTTTGCACATTCTAATAGTGAAAAGATTTGTCTTTTCGTATGAGGAATAATTCAATAAAATTTCGTTTTGCTAGTAACACATCTTGAGGGGCCGCAGAAGCCTTGAAAATTGTTTTTTCTTTAAATATTAAAATTTTCTATAATTTAATTTTTTTATTTTTTTGGATGGTATTTTATATTCATTATTTAAATTTAATTAGAACTAAGCCTTAAATCATAAAAAAAAATAATTTGTTAACATCATTATTTTATAGGCCCACTTAGGTAAATATTAAAATATAAAAAAACAAAGGTTTTTAAAGAAATTTACTTTTTTGGATTTGAAGTAGTAAAATATTGGTGGATATAATATTTTAATGATTTGTATTTGCCTAAAAAATGTGAAAAGAATTTTTCCTTTTCTTTTTATAGTACAGTGGTAATATTGAATAATATTGAACCTAATGAAAGAGTTGAAAAGGTATTAACATATGCAATAAAGTCACATTTGATTTACTAAACACTTTATTCATGAAATACAAATAATAGTCAAATAAAACATTGTAACAATGCTAAATCAATATTCAATGTTCTCACTTGTACATTTTACGTAAAGTGTCTCTTTGTTTCAAATTTTGGCATCATCTTGTGTGAAGCAATTCTGGCTTTAACAAATCCATTTCTTTCTTCGAGACCGCAAACACGGAGTGATGATTCTGTTACAAGCTTAATTACTCTTTCCACTGCTTGTGTATGACAGGGAAAGCGTGGAAAATCAATAGAATACATCAAGCCATCTTCTCTTGATTCACTTATGTACTTGGCTAAGTCCTCATTACTCACGTGCTTTGTCTTTGATGTTCCTCCTGTACCATATTTCTCTGCCAATACCAAAGATTTAGCTTTTTGCGCAGCTCCTTTTATGTGGCTCCTTAATCGATTTGAAAGGCCGCAAACTTGAACGCCTCCAGTCTCTGGATCATATCCTCCTTCATCCAAAATAGATTTTACAAGTGTTTCAAACAACCCAGGATTGAAAATGTCTTCTAGACACTTTACTCTGTCTCCTACGCATTCTTGCATACGTAAAACTACTTTTAAAAGGTCAGTAATAACTCGGCTTACTTAGTGTACTTGAAATTGACCTCTTCAAGTCTTATGAAACTTCGATGCATACCTCATTATTAAGGGGTCCTTTAAGGCATGATATCTGGCTTCACTTTTTTCCATCACCCTTATGACATCTTTCACGAGAGCTTTACTCGCTCCTTCTATGGACTGCAGTACAGGCTGAGAATGCGTTTTTACAGCACGCCCATCGTAAGTCTTATCACTAGACTCCTTAAAGATTTTGCAACGTTTCAGGTGGCGCGAAAAAGTTCTTTTCCTGTAGAAACCCTTGCAGTAGGAACATTGCACAGTAGGGGTTGTTCGCTCTGCCTTGAGATAACGATGTGACCATCTCACGAGTCTTCCTAAAACTACATCTTGATAATCTCCCATGTTGATTGGTGTGTAGTAGACCAAATGCGGAAGATCATACAACACACCCATGGAAGTCAAGATTTCCTCAGTTACATCATTTGCCTGAGTGTGATGCCCTGCGTCTCCTGCTCTAATGACTACCTCAGTCCAGCGCGCTCCCGTCTTGACAATGCATCGTGCGCTGCAGCCAGCCGCTACTCTGCACATCAGACAAAGGGGTACTCCGGGCCTAAAGCCGTCATCGGCTATGAACTCCCTCACCCGCGGAGGGGAGAGTGCCCCAGCCATCCAGAAGCGAAGCATATCCACACTCATCGTTGTAATCCCTTTCTGTTTCGCTGACAGCACGAATTGCGGAAAGTTCATGCCGTACAGCTTCTCCTGTAAAAGCCGTTTACGGAGAGTCTGGATGGTCAGACCTCGAACGCCGGTCAGATGCTGCAACCTCGAAGCGTGCGCCTCGGCATACTCCTGGGTATGCGCAGGGAAAAAGCATCTACTGAAAACGAGCGCAGCATATAGATACTGCAGCGCCGTATCAGGAGCCGACACCCTTGCGCTCCACCAGGCCATCCGATAGCCACGCTCCATAGGTCGCGCCTCTGTACGTTGTTCGCCGTATTCGTAGTTTAAGTTTTGTTCTATTGATTTAAACGTTAAACGGGTCTTCCTGTCTTCTGGATAGTTAAAAACAAGAATTTCGACCTTCTTGCCCAAACGTGTCCCACGATATGTTTCAACCGGCGTGCCATTTTGAGGAAAGATTGCTCCTGAGAAGCAGATCTCTGTCTCGGTCACGAATACGGTACATGGATCCATGCCAGGTGTTATGGGCTGATCAGTATGTGGCTCAATCGCTCGATTGTTTGCTCGTCTAGGATTCAGGTTGCATGCCCTGATTCCAAGCATTCAATGAGGATTTTTGAAACGTAAGAAAATCCCCCAATCGAGGCGAGTCCGGCGCATAACGCCTTTCCCCCGCGGCTGCGAATCACCACATACGTCAGTCCACCACCCGGAGCTTAATCTGCATACCCGTCGTGATGAGATGAAGATCATCTTCCTGTTCCTCTGTAATCTGTTGCCCTACCTCGAGATACTCGACGAATTTCGACATACTGCGCATGCATCCGATGGGTTCAATGCATGCCCCAGATATGCCGCCGGCCATCAATCGTAAAACCCGATACACAGGTAACAGATCAGCTCTAGACCAATCGTTATACTTGTTGGTATAGGGGAAAAAAATATTTTCTGTTTTGCACATTCTAATAGTGAAAAGATTTGTCTTTTTGTATGAGGAATAATTCAATAAAATTTCGTTTTGCTAGTAACACATCTTGAGGGGCCGCAGAAGCCTTGAAAATTGTTTTTTCTTTAAATATTAAAATTTTCTATAATTTAATTTTTTTATTTTTTTGGATGGTATTTTATATTCATTATTTAAATTTAATTAGAACTAAGCCTTAAATCATAAAAAAAAATAATTTGTTAACATCATTATTTTATAGGCCCACTTAGTAAATATTAAAATATAAAAAAACAAAGGTTTTTAAAGAAATTTACTTTTTTGGATTTGAAGTAGTAAAATATTGGTGGATATAATATTTTAATGATTTGTATTTGCCTAAAAAATGTGAAAAGAATTTTTCCTTTTCTTTTTATAGTACAGTGGTAATATTGAATAATATTGAACCTAATGAAAGAGTTGAAAAGGTATTAACATATGCAATAAAGTCACATTTGATTTACTAAACACTTTATTCATGAAATACAAATAATAGTCAAATAAAACATTGTAACAATGCTAAATCAATATTCAATGTTCTCACTTGTACATTTTACGTAAAGTGTCTCTTTGTTTCAAATTTTGGCATCATCTTGTGTGAAGCAATTCTGGCTTTAACAAATCCATTTCTTTCTTCGAGACCGCAAACACGGAGTGATGATTCTGTTACAAGCTTAATTACTCTTTCCACTGCTTGTGTATGACAGGGAAAGCGTGGAAAATCAATAGAATACATCAAGCCATCTTCTCTTGATTCACTTATGTACTTGGCTAAGTCCTCATTACTCACGTGCTTTGTCTTTGATGTTCCTCCTGTACCATATTTCTCTGCCAATACCAAAGATTTAGCTTTTTGCGCAGCTCCTTTTATGTGGCTCCTTAATCGATTTGAAAGGCCGCAAACTTGAACGCCTCCAGTCTCTGGATCATATCCTCCTTCATCCAAAATAGATTTTACAAGTGTTTCAAACAACCCAGGATTGAAAATGTCTTCTAGACACTTTACTCTGTCTCCTACGCATTCTTGCATACGTAAAACTACTTTTAAAAGGTCAGTAATAACTCGGCTTACTTAGTGTACTTGAAATTGACCTCTTCAAGTCTTATGAAACTTCGATGCATACCTCATTATTAAGGGGTCCTTTAAGGCATGATATCTGGCTTCACTTTTTTCCATCACCCTTATGACATCTTTCACGAGAGCTTTACTCGCTCCTTCTATGGACTGCAGTACAGGCTGAGAATGCGTTTTTACAGCACGCCCATCGTAAGTCTTATCACTAGACTCCTTAAAGATTTTGCAACGTTTCAGGTGGCGCGAAAAAGTTCTTTTCCTGTAGAAACCCTTGCAGTAGGAACATTGCACAGTAGGGGTTGTTCGCTCTGCCTTGAGATAACGATGTGACCATCTCACGAGTCTTCCTAAAACTACATCTTGATAATCTCCCATGTTGATTGGTGTGTAGTAGACCAAATGCGGAAGATCATACAACACACCCATGGAAGTCAAGATTTCCCATTACTCATTTGCCGAGGTGAGCCCTGC
>JAQJVL010004918.1:0-39925 GCA_035578905.1 Stictocephala bisonia
AGCAGAGTCCAATGCCTTCTGTGATTTAGAAGGAAATGGCTGAATAAGGCCACAGTATTTTCTTACTGTGATAGGGCGCGTATTTTTATTCTGTTAGGTCTTGTGTGTGACTCATGTGTTTTGAAGTCTAAAAAAAATTAATATTATTAAACATGTGTTTAGGTTAGAACAGGTGATCAATACATTGATTTTATGGGGGGGGGGGTTACTATGGTAACAGCTTATGTAAATAATAACAAGGTCAAATAATATTTTATAAGGTTATTCTTTATTTTTGTTTTATTGTTGTTAGAGTTGTGATACAAAGTGTGGAAATGTGTCAAGTATAGATTTTATTTTTTTAAATGGTGAGAACTATTTAGTTAAGTACACAGTTATTCTTAAAATACTGTAACATAATTAATGTAGTACAGTTTAAAGTAGAACAATGCAATATTTTTATTGAGCAAAAGTAATCATTTTATGGTATTGTTATTTTAGAATGAGTTCAAGAGGCAATTTAAAAGACTTAGTTACAAGGAACATACAAGAAATTCTCCAACCCAGTGAATTAGTAATTTTAAACAATTCTAGTGCAAAGTGTTTTCAAACACAGAATAATAATGTTGGAACTGACAGTGGGGCTGCAAGAAACTTATCAAAATCTATTAAGTTATTTGTTGAAAGTCATTTAACCGATGAGTTTGATGAGCATTTTAAATCTATTGTAGGCAATACCACCAAAGAAACGTGGAAAATCGATGCTTGTAATTTGTCTAATGTGTTATACAATGAACTCAAACTATCCAATGTGCATGAAAGTTTATTCAACATTTTAGATAGCTTTTCAAGAGAAGTAAAAGATACTTCAGGTAAATATCTCAATGAATCTGAACTAGACTGTTCCCCCTTGTTGCAGCCAAAACATATTATTCAAGTAGCAGAGTGTATGTCTGTTGAAAACCCTCTTGATGTCAGACTAAACGCTCTGCAATGTCTCCTGAAGTCACATTTTACAGATGCAGTTAGTGGGGAAAGTTGGTCTATACTTAAGAGAATACTTGTAGACAACCTTTGTGATAGCAACCAAGACATTTTTCTGTCTTGTTTGAAAGCCCATGTCAAACTTGCCTCATGTTCGTCCTCAGTGGCTATCAAAGAATGTGCGTTAAATTTGATGGAAAGTTTGGGCCGGCACTATTTTCTTCATAATCATGAGTACAAAACTATTTCCTTACAACACAATAATTTTTATCAAATGGTTTACCTAACTCGCCTGCTTCTGGACACTTTTAGAGAAGCTACATTAAATATAGCGCGATTTGGAGACAGCAAATTAGACGAAATGATTGAAAACTTCATTCATCTTATGAATATTCATGCAACATCAAAACAAACTAAAAATAAATCACTTTTGACTCCACTTGAAGTTGTCTCATATTTGGACCCTAATGGGAAATGGTTATCAAATTTGACTCACTTCTTTTTATCTCGACAATTATTATTTTCAAACATTGCCAAGAATGTTTCCTTTATGAGAGTTATAATTGAAGAGCTTCTAAACTGGATAAATGAACCAGTAATACCAACCAAACATACACCAAAAGTACTGCAAGGAGAACTTAATAATGCAGTGCATAGGTACTGCATGTTTTGTCACAGTTTATCAGTATTTTCAACAATTTGTTTATTTAATGCTGGGAAGGAACTGTTTCCTATCAAAGCCACTAAAAAAGAAGAGTTACTGTCAGTTAAAGATATTCTGAAAATGATTATCAAACTAATAAATGATCATAAATTTAATGAAATATTGCATACAAAAGGGACTGAATCTTTTAGATCATTCATTGCTAAAAATTTGGCAAATATATTTAGTTCAAATGGCATACATGGCTTTTCTTCAATACTCATGCTAAATAAAGACAATGACCACTTTATTAGTCCTATCACAATTCAAATTTATGATATTGTGTCATCTAAAAACATGAGCAACTTATTTAACAATGCAAACCTATCATTAAAAAGAAAATTTTCATTCTTTTTTAACAGCTTCGCTGTTACAGATAACTCTATATTTACAAATTCTGGTACCCGTACAGCTCTTGAACCCGAAAACAAAGAACTACTTTCATTTGATGAATTTTTAAAACAAATTTCAGACAGATTAAAAAATTCTAATTTAAGAGACATACACTGTTTAGTTAAAATACTGACTCGAATTTTGAAAGACGGTGACAGAGAATTAGGAATCAGCTACACAACAAGACAATATATAATTTATCTTGTAAGTGAAACATATATGAAACGTCACAACAGTTTACAATCTCAAGAATCTGAAGTTTTCAATGACAATATATTTATATTTGATTGCTGTGCACAGTTTCTTTTGAATAGTGCTACCTCTACTTTAGGGTTTTACTTTTTAAAAGAGGTCAATATAATCACACCTATCCTTTTCGATGGACTTCAGAATCCAATTGTTAACTGGTCTGATCCTGCTTGGCTTTTATTTGTCTCCAAATCAACAACCACGTGTAAAGGATATGCAGTATTATTCAAAGAAAGAGATGTAATAATTAGAAAAGAACTAACTCAGTTGTGGAACATCATTGATGAGGATTGTTCAGGCTCAGACTTACCTATTGAAGAGGCATCAAAATGTATGTTAAAGATTATTACTAGTCTAATTTCATCGCTTACAGGTGTTAAAGCACTGTTAAACGAGTCAATGGATTGCAGTGAATTAACATTGACTGATGAAGGGGATGTCAGACCTTCAAACATATATGACCTAATTCTCTATTATGCTCTTAGTGCTGACAGCTGTCCGGATTTCATTCACCACCAGTTTGCTTTAACTGTTTTAAATATTATTATTTCAAATATCGATTCAAACTTATATCTTCAAAACAAATTCAAATATCAAGATTTACTACTAAAATTGCAGGCAGTAAATCGCATTGATGATAATTCTGAGGTTATAATTGATGAATGTAGCTTGTTACGACAGAAAATCATTGAGAAATCAAGTTTCCCTAATCCTTTTCAAAATAATGTCAAACCAACTCACATTGCACCAAGACCGGAGAGCACATTGGTTCAAGCCAAACCTCGATCACGCGGAACTGGCGAGTTAGCTCGATGGCTCAGTGAAACAAAACTAGGTTTACATGACTACAATTGGTTAAAGCATGTTCGAAAGTTATTTAAAAACTCAAGTTCAGATGACATGAAAGGATCGATTATTTTGGATCTTGTAGAACAGGTTATCAAAGTTTTTCCTGATAAAAAAACAGCAATAAAGTGGGAAGATGTATCCAGTGAAGATGTGCTATTACCTGAAGAACAAATCGCAGTCCAGTTCGTTATGAGGTATGGAGCCCACCATCGTTTAATACAGTCAACCCAGCAAAACATGGATAATTTTATTCACTTAATTCTTTTAGTCAAAAATTCGTTGAAGAAAAGAACAAACACTTTTGAAGGATTTGACTGGTTTGTTGCATCTGCCTATTTATTATGTTCAGGAAATGTAGAAAAAACTCAGCATTTTCTGTCTTCGGTTTCTGGGCTCCCTACTGCGCAATTGCTATGGATAAACTTAGCAGAGGAATTTTCATTGGTGCAGATTGGACATATACTAGAAACTATAATTGCTGAGGAATTGCCTATTGCGTTTCAAGCGCTTCAAAGTGTAGGACTGTCATGGTGGCAGATGTGCCATATGCGGATATCCCAATGTTGGTGGAACGTTTTTGATTGGACACAAATTTGTTACTGGTTCACTATCTCAATTCTCCATCAACCAGATTATCCTCTTTACTTTTGTGCAGCCCTTTTATATTCTAACCAAGATCGTTTAATTATGCTTACACAACAAGAAGCTAGCTACGAGATAATTATGAATCCAGTTGACAATTTTCAGTTATCGGAAGTTAAAACTTTCATTGACAAATTACATAAAAAGTACCACATTATTTTACAGCCTTATTTTTCTTCAAATTGATATAATGTATTTATGTAGTAGTATAAAAACAGTAACTCAGAGCAAGTTAAAAATAAATATTAACATCATAGTTGCAATTATGTTACTTAGTCCATTTTTACTCTAGGCTAAAGAAATCACCTCAACAAAAGAAATTTTGATAATTTTTATCATAATTAAAAATAGTTTGTATTATAATACTGGACTTAAGTATTGGACCCACAGTTATTATTTCTGTTTCTTACACGTTTAAGTTATAATGTTTCCTTACAAAGAGCTGAGAATATGTGAATACCTTTCAAAGCTGTTAAAAATCTGACAAATGTGGTTAAACTGACTGCGGAAATGTTTCCTCGTCTTAGTAGACATATTGCAGTCCTGTAAATGTTGAGTCAAGAATGAAATTCATCGACTCTACAGCTACAAACCTCCAACATTTGTGACTACTGCCATTTATTGAAGAAAGTCTGAAGACAGGTAAAAAGGCATTTGAATTTCTCCATAAAATAAAACAACTTTTAAAAATTTGTTTGTACTAATATTAATATTTATTTTTCCGAAACATGCAATACTGTTCATACATAACATAACAATTAAAATCCATAAAAAAGTCATAAAATATCATTATGCATTTTGAAAATATTTAAAATTAAATACTATTTATATCTTAATGAAGATTATTACACTGTGTAACATGAAACAATTAATTAACATATTTTTATCATTAATATTTAATCTATGGATGTGTGCACAGACAATTTGTTTCCATTGTTGTGTTATGGTAAAAAGTCTGGTCTTCCTTTGCTGCACTTGTTTAGGAAAATAATTAAGCACCTAAAAAGCTTGGCCTTATTACATGTTGCTATCATTTATTTATCTTTCAATATATTACTGTTCAGAGCTCAGTCAAATAAAACGAGTTGGAAATAAATTGTAAAAATTACTTGTAATTAATAATACTATTGTTAATCTTAGAACTTAGGCTTAAGCAGCCGGTGCCATAACTAGAATCTACAGTTTCCGGTGACAACCGCGTCAAGGTACTATCTACAATATTTACAAGATGACTAGACGTTTCGCCCATACTGTGATGTGGCATCCTCAGTGGTTTCTCTGAGACTGAGGGGCTACTCTGAGCCTCAGAGAAACCACTGAGGATGCCACATCACAGTATGGGCGAAACGTCTGGTCATCTTGTAAATATTGTAGATAGTACCTTGACGCGGTTGTCACCGGAAACTGTAGATTCTAGTTAATACTATTGTTAATTTAACTATAGAACATTTAAAATGAATAGCGCTAATTCAATAACCACCCCATAAAATAAAGATGGGAAAATAACGAAAGTCAACTCAATCGAGAAAAGGATTAATCATTTTGACCTTATTTGCCATAATTTTATTAGAGTAACAAATCATTGACCTGGTTCGTTAATAAAACTAAAGAATTTAGCTCCAGATTTTTAGTTTTCAGATATGTACCTCAGTTTTCATATCTATATACAGTACTAGCTGTACCCGCCCGCTTCGCCGGTCATAATATTGAGTTTGAATTAGAACCTAATAGCTGAAAGAATTCGAGCATTTTTGCTTCTTCTACCAATATTAGATTTTTTAGGAGGCATGTCATAAAAAGTAAACTGCAAAACAAATAATTATTTATTTTTTATTTTCAAGTTTCACCACATGTTTTAATTACCGAGGAAAAAAGGTTAACACCAAATGCAGATCACCTGATCAAGTAAAAGTAGTGTGTGCTACACTCTCAAGGTGAAATGTAGAACTACAATAAATCAAAACATATACAGTACTGTTGTTGTGAGAACTTCAATCTGCTTGTGGCATGTGAAACTACATTAAACCACACAGTCATATGTTTTTTGTAAACAATTCAGATTCTCCATTTGAATAACATGGGATCTTTAGGAGCCCGTGGGGCGGGACCCTGTGGACGGATCTGCATCAAACTTCACAGAAACCACCTCGGGAGTATACAGGACAACATCCTAAAGTTTCATGGCGATCGGTTGAATGGTTTGGCAGCGCATAAACTTCAAACATATATATATATATATATATATATATATATATATACAAACATCCTCTTTTATAAATATAGATTTAATTTCGTAAGGTGAATTGGTTAAGTCAAAATTCAAGCGCTACACTCCACCTACAGCCTTCGGAAATGGCTCATTTTAAAGCTCTGATATTGTAGATGGCGGGAAAAATAAAAGTTTTGCAATTTGCCTTAAAGGCTCCTCCCCATTGGCCTTTAAAGTTCCCATGTTAATCTTATGTGAAGAAGGTTTCTAACTTTTGTTTTGATTTAATGAGTCCAGCTGTCAATAAGAACAATTAAATATTCCAGCTGTTAATGTTTTATTCTCTAATTAACAAGGCCAAACCTTTTTTAAGAAGCTGGTATTTACCTGGACAAACCAGAGTTTACGTATGGGCAATTTTATGTTACATTTAGTAGATAGGACAAAATTCTCAGATGGAATTAAATTATTGAAAAGACAGTCGACCAATAAACGAAACAGACAATTCTTACTCCAAAAAATATAATGATGATGAGTTTTACCAAACTATTAATACTTAAATATTATAGGTTAAATATTTAACAGCAACATTTTATTATAATTATTTAGGGGCTTTTGACCTTACAAGCCACTAGTTTTAACATGAATTCAATATAAATTTATGTTAAAGTTATATTCATATATGCAAATAAGGTATATACAAGGTGATTCATGACATTCTACCCCAACTTCTTCAGCACATTCTACTAGTAAAAATAATGAAAAAAATGTTATATAAACATACGTCTGAAAATGCTTTGTTAGCAAACGATTTCAGCAATATGCTTGGACAAAGAGTGAAATAAAGCCATACAGTACTGCTGGGAAGTTGAATTAAGTAAACTTGTTGGTTGTATTTTATGAATTTTAATCTGGAAAAGCTACTAAAATTTGTTTCTGAACTGTACCTTAAGTAAATTTTTAGCTATTCAGGATTAAATATAAGAGATTTGGGCATGAAATCCAATTTGTTAAGTTTGATAAACAATATCTTTGTTAAATGGATGATAAATAAATAACATTTTCAAATATATAGTATATTGTAGAGAATTTATTTTTGAGAATGAATATAAGTTAAGTTTAAAATAAAACTTAAATTTCAAGTACAATAAATACATTTAACTCGGTAGATATAATGTTTTACTATTTTTTTTTAAATCTTCGATTTGTTGTTGTGGAGCTAAAGAAGATTCTTCTTAGTTGGATGAGCTGATCCGTGAGTATGAGGTGTTCTTAGACTGTATGAATGGAGAGAGTGAAAGCCAATTTTATAAATATACAGGGTGATTCATGAAGTTCTCCTCCCACTTCAACAGCACATTTTACAACAACAAAAAAATAATAAAAACACCTTAACATAAACATGGGTCTGAAGACGCTTTGTTAGCAAGTTACAACTAGCAAAAGATTTTAATATGAATCTTTGGCAAAGAATGAAATAAAGCTATGCTGAACTTCTGGCAAAGTAAATTAAGTAACAATTATGGTTGTATTTGATGTATTTTGATTTATAAAAGCTACTAAAATAGATTTAACAACTATAACTTCAGTAGTTTTTGAGTTGTCCAGGGTTAAATGCAACGAATGTGACACGAAACCCAGTTTTTATTTTTAATGTACAATTACATTGTTAAATGGGCAGTATATACATAAAATGTTCAAACATTGATTATAGAGCATTTATTTCTTAGGAAATTTGTGTAAGTTAAGTCAAAAATAAAACAGAAATAAGAACAAGCAATGCAATATTATTTAGTAATTCTGGCTATAGAATATCAGATTCAGTGTATGAATAATTCATTTTGTATTCAAGTTTTTTATTTTAATGTAAAGTTTTAAAAAATTAATATTTAATTCACTAGAAGGCAATAGATGGTAAAACAGAGGTAACTATTTTACTATCTATTGTTAGTTACAACCAATCAGGATAATACCGATAGAATAATAATGGATCACTATAAGTGTTTAATAATTTATAAGTTTTTATGATAAGACAATAGTACTTTATGTTTTTTAATTAGTTGAAGTTCTCAAGTTTTAAGTACTACTTACTACAGCAATGTATCCCTTCAAGTTAAACCATTTAACAACATCACCTTACAATAGTAAATAAATAAAAGCTTTAGAAAATGTTATCATTCGCGTTAATCATTCAGAAAGTTTTAATCGTTCACATATTATCTTGAAATGTACTAAAGAAAAAATATAGTGTTTACATAAATATATATACATATATATATATCTGAAAAATGAGAACATCTCAACATTTGTGTCACATTAATAACTCTTGTGAATTTATTATGTAAATACATAAATCTTAATAAATTTATGTATATTTTGTTTCCTTGATTTTATAATTATGTACCAGGTGAACTAAATAGGTAGCAAAATAAAAATGTTTTTCTAAGAATGTTAATGATTTGGCTATTAAGTCGACCAGATATTGAGTATATGTTCCATCCATAGTACAGTGGGTAGTAAGTGTGTAAATTAATTAATATTTTTTGTGAACGTTTATCATGTTTTTTGTATAATAGTTGATAAATAAAATTTAAATTTATTTAGTTATACTTAACAAATTAGAAAAAATCGGTTAATAAATTTGATAAATGTTTATAATAAGTTAGTAATGTTTGTATTTTTTGTAACTTTCTAGTCACTGCTCATAGTTATTGTGATGAGTAGGTGATTCCCAGAAAAAACATTTGCAAACATAACTTTTATTGTTCATATTATAAGAATAAAAATAGTATTAAAACAAATATATATATATATATATATATATATATATATATATATATATATGACACAAATCTGCTTAGATTTACAAGGTAACACGGAATATTATTTGTTGTTTTAGTGTTTGGTGTCAGTATTGATCCGTGAGTTCAGGATGGTACAACCTGACTCCGGGCTCCACACTCAGGTAAGTAGCTTTTTTGAAAGTTTATCATTTGATAATTCTTTCAATTTTTATGTGTAATTAAAAGATTTTTCAAATTACTGGGCTCAGTTTATTAAAACAGATGTAATTGTCACTCAGGCTACAACTTATTTATCTTATCTACTTATTTCAACACACAACTAGTGTTTCTCTCTCTAGCACAAAAGAGCTGTGATCATTGTGTATTTATTTTTTGATTGTCTGGAGAAATGTTGTGTTTAGTAAATTTGATACTTTTCAATTACCTGTTTTTAAATAAGAAAGATTTTTCTATAAACTACACCAGCTGAAACTAGTCTTTCACTTTTAATGGTATATACATTTTGTTTCTTACTTTGTAGCACCATGGGAAATTGGTGTGGGTCAGTGGCAGTAGGTTCCGTCTTGGACCAAGTGATCTCCCAGGCATCCAGTCAGGATGAGTGTCTTTTGTACCGTCTGGCCAACTACAAGAAGGGAGGAGAGTTAATTGAAGCCTACAACATCGGAGGATCAGCCGAGGTTGAGAGGCTTATCAAGGAACAGTTTGGCATCCTGATGTACCACGAAGGCAAGGGTCAGACCATCAACAGAGCCGAGTACCTGCGATGGAAGTTCAGAGACATACATCAGGTTATGAATTATTTCTTTTCTTTTAACAACCATGTTTATTAGTTCAAAGAACTGAGCTTTACATAGAAAAGGAAAACTGATCTTCAAATCGTTCCTGAACGAATTGCTCTTTACATAATATTATGAAAAAAATTAACTATACCAGAAGACTTTTTAATTACTTCTAATTTATTTCTATTTTATTTCTATTTTATTTAACATGGATAATGATAAGATAATATCATTAGATCCATGTTAAATATCCCATAATCTCATGTAGGTGGATCATAACTTATCAACCAACAGAATCATTTCACAGTACAATAGAACCTCTTTAATCCGAACTAATTGGGACCGGGGGTAGTTCGGACTAAGGAATGTTCGGATTACAGAACATATTGTTGCTTTTACATAACAATAGCTAAAACGTTGCTAAAATGGATCATAATTGTTGCGGGAAAAGTGAAAAATGCTTTATAAAGTAAAATACAGTGTTTATTTAATACAGTAGAGTGGGGGAGGGGAGAGTTCGCGCGCATTCCGTTGTAGTTCATTCAACGGCCAACGTTAAACGGCTCCTGCGGCGGCGTTCGGATTAGTGGACGTTCGGATTACGGGGGTTCGGATTAAAGAGGTTCTACTGTATCAACAAAACTGTAGTTATCTCCTAATTGACTTGTCTATTTTTTTTAACTTTAAACTTTACTCATCAGTTCACAAGAACTTGCACGCCTGTGTATAAACTTAATTCAACGAGTGAAGTATCAACTGTTATCGCTCAGTGAGGATTCAAACCTTGGAACTTACGATCCGCAGTCCAAAGCCTTAGTCACTGAGCCACCACAATTTAATTAGAAAAGATTAGGTACCGTATATTAATCACTTACATTGATGAACAAAAACATATATCATACTATACTGATTGTGCTCATAAACCACACGAATAAAATGAAAGTGCTATACCAAAAATACTGGATCCTTCCTTAAACTCTCACAGAGTAATTTGTTTAATCATTTCAAGTTTTATTTTGGTATAATGTATTAGTTTCGCCATTATATGTTTACTTAAGCCTAAATCACAACATTTTTTATCTGTGAGACAGTACAAATCTCTAAAACTCTTTTGTCAATGGCTTTAAATGGTATAAAATTGTCTTTGTATTTTAGTAATTAATAAAGCAGTAAGTATGTTAACAGTTACTATTTATTTTACATCATAATTAAATGTGTAACTCATATATTTTACTAACATTTGTTAGTTAATTTATTTAATATGGTCCATAGTATAACATGGGTCATATTACAGACCAAGCTTATAGAATATATATTTTCATAGAACAGGTTTCATAAAATCCTGTTTCAAAAAATAAATCAAAATAAAATTGTATTTTTAGTGGATAACATTGTTATTTCACGATAACAAGAGTGAAATATACTAATAGCCTTTTATTGTAACTTAAATTGTACTTAAGTTACAATAAAACTTTTAAAATTAATTATAAATTTTGCTTGCATATTCTCTCTATTATTAAATGTTTAATTGAGAGTATTGTTTGAGTAATGATGTCTTAAAATTTCTTGCTTAGGTTGCGTTACCCATCGAGGCCTCTCTGAGCACTCACGACCCTCTGGCTAAGTGGAGCGACCATGAGGCATGCTGGCAGATGCAGTTCAGAGGCTCTCTCGGAGAAACTCTTTTGCATGTACTCATTATATGCGACACCAAACTGCACACTCGCCTTGCCCGTATCCTATTAAAGTGCTTTCCTAGACTTGCACTAGATGTTGTGGAGGGGGAAGAATATCTTGGTATGATTATTTTATTTATCATAATCATTGCCATACAAGGTTGATACGTTACTCTTTAGTAAGTGATACAAAATTGTTGAAGAACGCTTTTTGTGTTTTAAGAAACAAACATTATTTTGACAGGCATAAAACTCCTGTAATATTCAGGTGTTAATTACTACCTTAGCCTACATTTAAAAATATTATTTTCTGTTTTTCCTACCTTAACCCATGGTAATTTAAGAAACTCTTAAAAACAACATGCTTATAGACTATCGTTGACTCTTTAGAAAGTCATGTATTCTTATAAACTATCACATATACAATTATGACAAAATATACAATACAATGCGAAATACAAAAGAAATAAAATACAAAGAACAAAATATGAGATTGTGATCTTACAAATAGTTCATCTTCGACTGTTGCAGTGAGTTCCTGTTTTTCCATACCTTGTGAAATTTAAAAACCCAACGTTGTTTGGCTAAGCTGAATATTTTCCTATTTAATAACCTGTGCTATATATTGTTGGACGTTTTCATATTTTGTTCTTTGTATTTTGTACTTCTTTTGTATTTCATATTTTGTTGTATATTTTGTCATATTTGAGTTATGTGTGATAGTTTATAAAAATATGCAAATTTCCTAACAGTCAACAATAGTCTATAGGCATCAAAGGGGTTTCTTAAAAATACAGGAAAGACTTGATGTAATTTAATTACAATTCATATTCAAACCAGTTAATTTTGCACATACCAGTAGCTGCATATCTAGGTATAAAATTGAAATTGGGACAAGTGAGTTTGTTTTTAAAGACTTATTTGTAAAGGACAACTTATAGTAAAATCAGTCGTCTTGGTAGAGCACTGCTCACCAAGAACTATTTAGCTTTTACACAGACCCTCATTCACTTAATTTTCCCAGCACATTCTAAAATGGTTCAAATTTTATTTAATAAAGAGTTATTAAATAAAAAAATTTTCATTTTTTAATTTTTGTTTGAAAGCAAAAATCGTTAATTTTGACTTCTAAAAATAAAAATAAATTAAATTACCTCCTTTTTGTGTTGTAGATCAAACCTTTTTTTCTAACTTGACTCACCAGTTCACATGGCCGTGCAGGTTTGTGCTTCAACATTATTTAATGTATTTATTTTATTTTATTTAAGTGCTGCAAAACAGCTAATGCATATTACATTATAGCGCTAATGAGAAAAAGAAACATTTTTATAAACAAAGAAAAGAAATTGCAGGATCTTGTTTGTCAGATGCGCCACATAGCACTGTTTTTTTCAGTTCTTAAAAAATAAAAAACAAGTCTAAAATTTACTTCTTCCAACAGACTTCTCAAAGCCGAAACAACTCGATAAAAATGTAAAACATTTTATCAACAACTGAAGTACCAATCATTAGTTTAGTTGGGAATTCAAACCTTTGATCTTGGACTCTGCAGTCGGAAGCCTTAACCACTTTGCCACCACACTGGCATTTTAAAATCGTGTTTAAATAATAATTAGAATCTATATTTTCCTGTGACAACCGCTATAAGGTAATATCTACATTATTTACAAGATAACCAGACGCTTCACCCATGCTGTGATTTGGCAGCCTCAGTGGTATTGCTGAAAATCTCAGGGATACCACTAAGGATGTAAATAATGTAGACAGCACCTATACGCGGTTGTCACTGGAAAATATAGATTCTAGTTATGACACCGGCTGCTTTTGTCCAAGTTCTAAGAGTCAAATAAGTATATTTCTCATAAAAGCTTACTTATAATAAATATTTAGAGTAAAATAAAAATATAAATCTCTCATTTGGCTGACATATATGTGACTAGACAACAAGGCTTTCAGTAATGTGTTGCACTGAACTGAATATCATCACTCAGCTATACTATAACGATGGCTTATTTAAAAATAACAAATACTTATAAATGACCAAAGATGATGAACAAAGGAAAAAGTAAGAAGCTGAAATGAATGATAATCTCTCAAAACGTGTATATAAGTTGAAATTTCCTTGGAAATGAGATAGGAAATCTCTCACAGGTTTTACTTAGAAAACTTATGTCACTCTATGTTATTTTATTTCGCAATTGGAGCAGTGAACAATTAATTATTTATATGGAGAGTGAAGTACGCATAGCTTATTTACTACACTTATCTAATAAAAAAAACCCCATTTTATTAATCATGTTTTAAAATATAATTTTTAAGTTAATTTTTCAAATAGTGAGCATTTCCACCACACTTAACTAAGTTTTCATAGCATAGTTTTTGTTTGATTTATAGGTGCTAGTGCTCTTCATTTGGCCATAGCATACTTCAACAATGAATTGGTCCAGGATTTGGTTGAGGCTGGAGCCAATGTTAACCAGAGGGCTATAGGTATGTCAGAGAGTTTATATATCTATGTTATAGTTTGTCCAAACAGCCGTGCGCCCTGAAGGATTAGAGCAACCCTCGCTCCCCCACTCGCAGGCACACTCACACGCACGGCCCGGCCACCTGCCACTAATGGTCCTTCTATGAATCACCAACTAGTCCTTGTACTACAAAATCAATTTTTTAAAACTGTTAACTTTACTTAATTTGTACTCTAATAACTGAATTCTAAATATTATTCCTCGCAAAATGAGTCCAAACATGGTATAATTGTGACAGCTCTAAAGGGTTTTATGGTCAGTAGGTTACAAAATTATGAAAAACTAAACTAAATCATAAATATTATAACATAGAACAAATACCAAGAGTAAAATAATAATTATTACAAATTCATTTTGCAACGTTACAGTATAATAATAACTAAAAATCAATAAAATAATATTTTAAATCATAAAACTAACACAAACATATTTACATAACCATCCTGTAATCTCCATCCTTCTCGTTAAGAAGGCTTCTTACGAGTCTTCTAACATTTCCGACATGTGCAAAAACAATAAACTAAATCAGAATCAAGATAACAGGGAATGTAAACTGAAGTAAAACACAATAAAAATAATTAGTAATTCGTTATGTTACTTACAATAACTGTAAAATCAAGAAAATAACATTACTAAACTAACGCGAGCATATTTACATAGCAACATAGCCAAGGAGGTTTCTTAAATGTGTCTTCATAAAATTCAACGTATGTCAAACAATAAATAAATAAATTCAAAGTCAATGTAACAAGGAACGTTTACTAAGAGTAAAATTATTACAAGCGTATTTCCACAGACATCCAATGTTAAGCCCAAAAACAATTTTTATAAAAATTTAACTTACTATGCCAATACGGAAGTTAATTTAGAAAGCTGAAGCTGGAAAGTTTACATACAGATGAAAGACACAACAGAGGGTAAGGAAAGGTCACTTACTTATTTTAAAATTTCGCATCTAAAGTCCTCGTCATCTTCAGTGCTACTGTCACTGTCACTTTCTGAGTCCGTATCACCAGGACACAAGTTTATGATGAATTCACGAACACTCAGTTCGTTGAGCCCCACTCGCAGAATGAGTCCAAACGCGGTTTTAGTGGGTTTATAAATCTTACGGTTTATAAACCCACTAAAACCCTTTAGAGTTGTCACAATTATACCGTGTTTGGACTCATTTTGCGAGGAATAATATTTAGAATTCAATTATTAGAGTACAAATTAAGTAAAGTTAACAGTTTAAAAAAATTGATTTTGTAGTACAAGGACTAATTGGTGATTCATAAAAAGACCATTAGCGGCAGGTGGCCGGGCCGCGCGTGTGTGTGTGCCTGCAAGTGGGGGAGCGAGGGTTGCTCTAATCCTTCAGGGCGCACGGCTGTTTGGACAAACTATAGTCTGTTCACTAGCATTTGCTCTCATATACCAATCCTGTAAGTGGTTCCTCCATTAAAATGTTTCCCAGTCAGTTTGGGTAGGATTTAGTTAATTAGGGCATCTTGCAGATAATTTCTGAGCAAACAATCAGAAAGCATAAATAATGACGAATCAACTCGAGTGACAGGAATTTGTGTCTTGAACACATGTTTTTTATTCTTTGAGATGATTTGGGTAGACACTGATAACTAGAGCATTAAGGGTATTCGATCAAAAATTATTTTTTATAATTTTTTTAAATTAAAGTTTTAGTTTTCTAATTAGTAATAAATTGATGAGGGACTAAACTCAAAAACATTTCATTATAGAATATGGCTACCTAAAGTGGCTAATTTGGCCTCTGTAAGTACACAACTCACTAAGAAACAGACAAAACCATTAAAATTTTGAGAATATAGTGTGGGCAAAAGGCACTAACCAACCTAGTGTAAAGTAAAATAGATTATTTTTTCTAGAAGTGTAACAAATTATTTTGTTATAAATTAAATCTGTATAAATGTTGAGTTTAAATTAGTATAATTATCTTTGACTGAAAGAGTAGATTTAGTTTTCTATGTTATGTTTACAGTAAAATTATTAGTTACAGTAAAGCGTCAATAATTTAAACTTTTTACGATATCCTCCACGGGTCCTCCCCTCTAGGTAAAAAAAATATAAACTGCATCAAAAGATAGAAAAGAAACGTTCAACAGAGGTATACTAAGTCTCAATTATTTATCTGCACCCATTCAAGAGAAATTAAGGTGGTTCCATATTTTTTCAAGACCCTCTGCTAAGAAAGATTAACCAGTCATCATTTCTGATAGGGTGGTTCTTTTGACTTGAAATTTGTAGCGTCTTATTCAGAAAAAATGGGCTTTAAAATTATGGGCATCTCATCATAGCTTATAATTTAAACTTTTTACAATATCCTCCACGGACCCTCCCCTCTTGGTTGAAATAAATTACAAACTGCATTAAAAGATAGAAAAAAACGTTCTGCAGAGGTACATTGAATCTCAATAATTTAAGAGAGTACCCATTTAATACTGTGGGCCCATTTTAAGAGATCTGAAGGTGGTTCCATACTTTTTCAACACCCTGTATTTAGTTAATTTTGAAAAATAACACAGTAGTTTTAAGGTACTAATGTAAGTAATCAGAATTACAGTGTTAATGTCAATACTTCAATATAGTTTTGCTCTTTTTTTATGGCTGGAGAGGGTATATAATATAACTTAAAGGTGGGGAGGGGTTCTGACTCTAAGTAACACAATGTGGCCATGCCACTGGTTCTACGCATGCGCTAACATTCCTTCTCTCCTCACCACTCCCGGATTCGAATCATTACAAGTCATATGCAAGTGTCAGAAAGTTCACTGTATTATAACATTGTTTCAATATTTAGAACAATGTCTGATATATAATGTTACCCCAAAATGTTTAGTAATTTTAGTATGCGCTAAGGAATTGTTGTCTGGGGATCAGTCCAGTTATTCACCCGAACAAAAATAGAGGTGTTATCAGCGAACAACATAATTTTTCCTTGTAATTTTAGTCTAGGTATGTTATTGATATATATTAAAAATAATAGAGTACCCAGATTTGAACCCTGAACTACCCCTTAATCGACTAGAACTACCTCACTATTAACTCCACAAGTTGATACACATTGTCGCCTGTCACTAAGGAAGCTGCTGAACTAACTCAAGGCTGTGCCTTGCACCCCAATATACTGCTCGTCTCAATCCTATCCAGCAATTATCAATCCTAGAAGCACTATGAATTGCGCTGGAAGTTATACTAAAATGTATACTTAGGTTAATTTGTTATATTTAACTACATAATTAATGAGTTAAAATCAAATCATTCTATTCATGAGCATCTTGGTAATAACTGGCTCACGAAAAATATTACCTGATTGTTAGAATAAACTGTTAATATATTCTGTAATTTTACACTCCTTGTACATAAAGGTAGTTTCTTCTTGCCTCGAGATCAGCAGAAGCCTCGGCCAACTCGCCACACAGACTACGAAGGCTTGGCTTACTTGGGAGAGTATCCACTGTCCTGGGCAGCTTGCTGTGCCAATGAAAGTGTCTACAACCTGTTGCTGGAGAGCGGCGCTCATCCTGACATGCGTGACTCCTTTGGCAACATGATCCTTCATATGGTTGTTGTCTGCGATAAGCTGGTAGAGTAATAAAATTGTGTCATAATACAATTGAATTTAAATGTTTAACAAAATAAATCAGGAAACTTACAACAACAACAAAATAAACAAATAAAAAATCATTTGGGAACTATACTGTCTTCTATTTAAAAATATAACTAGCACAATAAGTGTTTAGTTATAGTTGTGTATTTTTTTTTAACTCGCTTTAGTTCTTTGGTAAATTTGCTGTTTGTGTAATAGGTTGTAGGATGATTCATTTATATTGTGTCACAGTTGTACACAGCTAGAAGTGAATGAGCCATTTTTAAAGGGGGGAGGGGGGGGTTTTGTCTCAGAAGTGTGTTTTCAAGCCACTTTTAAATGTCAAATTAGTACTTATTTATAAATTCTAGATGCATTGGGATATGCAATTTCTTGTGAGTCCTTGTAAATTTGTTAAATTTTCATAACCAGTGATTCCATCTGCAGTGTTAGAATTCGTCCTATAAAATTGTCTAAGCTTTAAAACACATTCATTAAAAATGTATTTTTTATTAAATTTAAGAAGGTATAGGATTTCAACTAATAGAACATAAGCATACTGTAAGTAGAAATAAAATAAACATCCGATGTGAAATATTATTTCAGTGTAATGGATTCATCACCAAATATATTTGAAGTTATCATGCAATCTCCTCATTAACATATATCTATATCCTTAACATCCAATACCAGTATCAGGTCCTACTAGCACATAAACTCAGAGGTACGATGCATGCTGACAACTGCACAAAATTAAAACAACCTTTAAGAACTCTTTAAACATGTATTATAATACGTCTGGCACTATATTATGAGTGTTCGACTGACCGGCTCAGTTCGGTGCTGGATGGAGTTTAGTTTGACATTTCGCCGCCACTATCAACTCGAGTAGCAAAGCACATGCCTTGCTGCATGTCCGGAGCTCAAACGGGAATAACTCCCTCATGTATTGTAAACTTTAGCTATAAAGATTATATGTATTAATTATCTACTTTTTCAGCCAAAGACAATTATACAAATTTCAACACAACATTCGAACAGATGTAATTTATAAAATAATATTTTGTTACACTTACAAATTTTGTTTTTTATTATAATTTTGTTATTACTCTAGTTTGGTTTGTACCATTTGTCGACTATATTTTCAACATTTGAATAAAATATATGGGACGGTTTGTTAATGAGTTAGAACCAAGAAAGACCAAATTAACCACTTTAGGTAGGCATGTATATTCATAAAACATTTCTTTTTTTTAGTTTATTCCCTCAAAATACTTATTACATGTAACAAGACAAATAATTTTATTCAGAAAATTTTCAAAAAAATTGTTTGTTCAAACACCCTTAAAACCTCACTTTGTGGACCCAAAGGTTGTTTGTTAAGTTGTCCAGAACATTGACATTTTTAACGGGTTTTAGATAATAAACACACTATAGCCTTGAGTTACACCATAAATCTATTTCTTACATGTTTATAGTTATATTGTATCTGAAAGAAATCTTCAATGTCCAAAATTTAAGTACAGGTAAATGAACTGAAGAAATTGTTTCATTAGAGATTGTTTTTCTTAATTATTTAGTGAGGATTTACAATAATATTTCCAAACAAATTATTTTATTGTAAATAATCTTACAGTGGCATTAAGTAATAATAATCTTTCACAAAATCATAAGTACAATTTACACGATTTGTATATCTTATTTTATTCATGTACATAACAATTGTTCTTTAAATTAAGAAAAAACTAAACTGAGACAAACATAAAATGGCAAATACAACAAACTGAAATTCAACTGTACAGTGAGGATTCAAACATTCAGCAGCTTACTGGTTACATTATTATAGGTTCGTTAGGGAATTCAAATAGCAATGAGTACTTGTTTTTTGGCTGTTTATTATGTATAAATGATAATAACGAACCCAAAATCTATTAACATATACCTAAATGTAATGTTTCAGGACATGTTTGGATATGCTCTACGACATCCACGCCTACCTGCCAGCAATGGTATCACAAACAATGCTGGACTGACACCATTGACTCTTGCCTGCAAGTTAGGGAGGGCTGAGGTGTTCCGGGAGATGTTGGAATTGAGTGCACGAGAGTTCTGGCGCTACAGCAACATTACATGTTCTGCGTACCCCCTAAACGCATTGGATACTCTCTTACCTGATGGCAGGACCAGTGAGTAGCTGTGGAGATCTGGAGATGCATAACTTAACATTTGGCTGATTTAAATGCTATATATGCCTGCATAGTTTATCCAGGAATTTGGTTTTGAAAAATAGTTTAAATAGAAGCACAAATCCATTTCCTAACCCGCCACATCACCACAGGGAGGTTGACATCCCTACTACTACATGCAATTTTACCACCAGTGTGTAAAAACATGCTGTTCTGTTTGGTTCGTGCTTATTGTTATAATGAGTTATAGTGAACCATGTATGATAATTAAACATCAAATATAGTGGATCATATGTTTATATTATGATATTGAGTTTTTTTTAAATTTTAAATGACCAAGAATGACACGCAAATTTTCAAATATGTTACTGGAGAAAATATACAAAAATACTCAATTAAAAAAAAAAAAACTTATGGCCATTAGAACAGTTCTCCATCTATCAAATGACACTTAAAGCGATATGATCATTATTATAGACTGAATTGTTGAAATAGAAACCCATATTTTTGGCGTTTTCGTGGAGCTTAAGAGCAGAACCTTAAGTATTCATATCAAATTAAAGTTATACTTTATAAAAAAGAGTTTGATGCAATTTTGATTCCAAAGATTTCATCTGTTAAAAATAAAATATACCTAAAATTTGTAATCAATGAGTTTGCGATGATACATCTTAACAAAGGTAATGAAACAAATTTGCCAAGGCTTCGTGATGTGGCTGAGAAGAAGAAATTGTTAAATATTTTCTTGAAAATGACAAGTTTCAATCAGAGACAGAGAGCTGACTGTACCAAGAGGCTAGAAAGAGGTCCAAAGTAGATTTTAAAAACTTAAATAATAGACTACAAAATATTTAGGCCTAACTGGTTTTACAAGTATAAAAATAATCTCAATTTTTTATCTTTAACAATTAGAACGTTTGTTTTAATATTTCCAAAAAGAGTAACAGAAAACACGCTAACACTTAAATAGCTGGACAGCTTTCATTTCCTATAAATTGTTTTAACAAATTTCTTCTTCGAGCCACATCACAGAGCCTTGGCAAATTTGTTTCATTACCTTTATCAAGGTGTTTGTCAATCCCTCCACAATTTTGTTTTACAAATAATTTCTCTATTGTCCAATGCACTTACTTCATTTAAACTATTTGTTCTAGATTGGAACTCTGCTCTTTTCATAATTTTAAACGGGACAAAGGAAGAGCATTTGGACATGTTGGATGGAGGGATTATTCAGCGCCTGCTAGAGGAAAAGTGGAAAACATTTGCACGGGTGAGTAATTGATTTTGAAAATTAAGGTAGGTGAATTCATGCTGACAGCTGACAAGAATAGTACAGTATATGGAGGCATAACTTCCTTTTTTAAAAACTTAATATAACCCTTTGTTGAATAGGTATATATATATTATTTTTTATAATGTAGGCACATGTATAAAGTTTTGTTTTACATAGTTTGAAGATCAAATCGGGGAGGTGATATACCCGATTCTCCATACAATAAGTAAACCGATTTCTGGCATTCGTCATAATTCTTGCCAGCGTAGCAGGCGTTATGTTTTCAATTTGTTCTTGGATGCTGGTCTTCAAATCTTGTAGGGTCGTTAGACAGTTCTTATAAACTCGGGATTTAAAAAAACCCCATAGAAACAAATTTCAAGGGCCTAAATTGGAGAACGTGCATGTTTGGCCACTCCAAATCACCTATAATTGAGATGAGGTGCTCTGGGAGTGTTCCATCAAAACAGCTGTTGACGTGTGTACTATTGTACTGTCTTGTAGGAATAAAGTGTCTCCCAAGTTCAACTCATGCAACCTTGATAAAATAATTCTGTAGCATGTTTACACTGTCACTGCAACTTCATTTTCCTCAAAGAACTATGGCCCAACTATTCCAACCCCCCACAGCTTAGGAAATTGTGCACCTTACCTTGACTTTCGTTGCATGCAAAGCTGTTTGATGCAATTCTCGAGGACTGGTGTCAGCCCATTAACACGTATTTTGTTTATTGTCAGATCCACACAAATTAAAATGGTCTCCATGGTTGAGGAAAATAAATGGCAGAAATTGGTTTATTCAAAGTATGGAATGACACCTACCCGATTTGATCTACAAAACTTTAGACATGTGCCTTCATTATAAAAAATAAATTAATACGAATGTTCTGACTCATACAATGGGTTTTATTAAGTTTATGAAAAGGAAAATTATAATGCTGCACCCTATAAAAAAACTTTGCTAGAATATTTCAGAAAATCTTAAAAGTGTAAAGATTTCATTTAGTGTTAACCATTCTGAGTTAAAGTAAGAAAGTGGCAAATATTTATTTATTTTTATTACTAAACAATTAATACCTTATTTTAACTATCTGATTCATAGTTTGCTTTTCAGATCTGCTATCACACCACTGATTGTTTATTATTTCCCACTATATTTTTAATAATTACATCTTCATTTTACCAAATAATTATGAAAAACATTGATTCAACCTTCAACATTTTTTTAAAGATATATTTTAACTGTAGAAAAAATATAAAAATACTAAAAAAACCAGCTTATGGTACACTACAACAGTTGTTCAACTATCAAATCACACTTCAATTGGTACGAAATATCATTATTATGGACCAAATCATGGAAATAGAAACGCATTTTTTTGGCGTTTTTCGTGGAGCAAAAGAGGAACCTTAGTATTCATATAAAATTAACAGAATAATATAGAATAAATATTATTAACAGTTTGATTCCAAAAGATTCATCTGTTAAAAATAAATCAATCTAAAATTTGTAATCAATGATCTTGCAATGATACATCTTAACAAAGGTAATAAAACAAATTTGCCAAGGCTCTATGATGTGAGAAGAAATTGTTTAAATACTTTCTTGAAAATGAAAGCTGTCTAGCTATTTAAGCCTTTTTTGGTTTTTTATTTAAGGTTCTTTGAAAATATCAAAACAAACATTCTAATTTAATGAAGACGTAAGTTTGAGATTATTTTAAAGATTTATTATTAAAATTGTCAAGAAATGAGTGAATATGGATTTTGAGTGTGATGAATGTATATGATGGAATGCAGCCATTGTTATAATCTAAGTTTGTTAGTGAGTGCAGAAAAAGGAATCTCCAGAACAGAATACAATATCCATATTGTTGTGTTATCAAATAATGTTTGGTTATCTCCAAATATTTGGTTAAAATAAAATTTGGATGTTATCTGTACCGTGTGTAATTTGTAAATTTTCAACAACAATTATTGTAATAAAATATTACAATTTTATGATTGCACAGTGCACATTTGGATTTTGTAAAAAGAGGATGTTATTTATTTTTTAACTTATTACTGGATAAACTCCAATGAAATTTTAAGAAATTTGCAGTTTGTTGAAAAATACTTACCATTTATTAGCAGCTTGTTGTCAAGAGTTACGCCTTGAAGAATGATTTAATTTAGTTAACCTTATATACTCACAAACGTTACAATGCATAAAATGCCATTCTTTATTTTTACAGAGGCAATTCCTGAAAAGGCTGGCCATCTTAGCACTACACCTGCTGATGCTGAGTGTGGCTGTCTACTTGCGCCCCATGGACCGTGATCAGACCCTCCTGGAGGCTCGCGACTGGCAAGATTACACTCGTTTTGGGTTTGAAATTGGTACCATATGTGGTGTTCTGTCATACATCATAGTTCAACAAGGAGGCGAGATAAAAAATCAGGGTCTCTTCAGCTTCCTTAAGCAGCTTGTCAGTATCATTATTAGTTTTAAAATTGAACATGTAGTTAGTCCTTTTAATGTATGCACTTATTTAAATATCCAGTATCAATAAACCATAATGAGTATACAAATGTTTATAACTTACTTCATTTGAAACATGAAGTTAGCAGGCTGATAATCAATCAATTCTATATGTATCTTTTCCTATTAGTGTTTATGTGTGTATTTAATTAATTTATTGTGTATAGGAATGTAATCAATAATTTTACCAGCTTAAAATAATGTAATTAAGAAGAAGATGGTAAGGTTATTATAAAAATAAAATACAAACCTTTAATAAAAACGCCACTCAAAACAGCTGATTTCAGTTCTTCAGCATTTTCAATAAATCATTACAAAAAAATCAATAGGCAACCCAATCTGCACTATCTAGATAGGATGTCTGAGTGAGTCCACGTTTTATTCGGCTCTGTCTATTTATGTGATTTTTGTGGGTTTTTGTGATGGATTTACATTATTTTTGCATGTGTGTGGTGATAGCCAGTTTCTATAAGTGTGTTAAATTTAGTGAAATTCTGTTGTCAGTTTATCTACTAAATTAAAAAATTGTGGTTGTTTGTGCGTGACAAGGAGCTAGATGGAGCCGAGCGAGTCAAGGTCTTATCGCTGGTGTATTGTGCGATTAGCCATATCTGCATCGAAGAAAGTTACTAGGTTGAATAGTAAGGGCGAGTCTTCAGATACTATATTTATAGCTATTTCCGACAAATTAGATAATTTGCTCAAAGAAATGCACAAGTTTCGCATTGAGTCAAAAGAGATGGCTAAGTCAATTCATTGTATCAATGAAAAAATTTATAATTTAACCAAATTGGTTCAGACCCATGACAGTGAAATTAACTTAAATACTGTAGGGAGAGGGTGAATTCTTTGAAGGATGAGAACACATATCTCAAACGGCAAGTGGGAGATATGAAGACTGAGGTACATGGACTGCAACAATACTCATGGGTGAATTGTGTGGACATTGATGGTGTTCCATTTGTGAAGGCGGAGAATATAATGGATGTTGTGAAAAGGCAGTTGCTAAAGTTGTGAAGTTTGACTTGAAACCAGAAATAGTCGACTAAGTGCATAGGTTGGGGATACCCAAGACTGGTGTATCATCGAGGCCTCGTGGAATAATTATTAAGTTTATCTGCCAATCGGACTAGCACGAGTTGATTTGGTTAGCCAAGGTCAAGCCGGGATTCGCAGCTTTGGATGAGGTTTTACCTTAGAGAATAGACTCTTCATTCGACACTCAATAACTTCTAAAAACTGGGCATTGTTTTCATTAACAAGATTCATCGCAAGGGACCATGGTTTAACATTTTTCTGGTTCACTAATGGTAAAATTGTTGTGCATAAGGCTGAAGGTGCGAACGTCATCCATGTAACATCCAGGATTCAGTTGCGGCAGCTGTCAGGAAAGGATTTCCATGGACACAAGATGGGTGCTGTGGATGTGGATAAAAAGGACTGAAAGTAAGCAAAATAAACTTGTCTTTGGACTTTAAAATTTACATTTTGACACAGAGATAACAGAGCATAAAAAGCTTTTCTAAGTCTTGGGAGAAGTGAGTTGACATGCTGGTTCCATGATAGAGTCGAGTCAATTTCTATGCCCAGGTAATTGGTTGATACAACTAAGTTAAATTGGGATGGCAGAAAAGATGAGTTTGATTGCAGAGTTATGGTATTATTTAAAAGAAAATTAATGAACTGCGTTTTTGTGGGGTTTAGTTTTAAGCCATTTACAATGCACCATTCATTCATCTTACCCAGAGCTCCAACCAAAGACTTTGACAATTCGGGTTTTTTTGAGTTTGAGGCAACAATAGAAGTATCATCAACATACATCAATACTTGTATATTAGATGTTAGGCCTATTTGAGGAAGGTCATTACAATATATAAGAAAAAGAAGAGGTCCCAGTATTGAGCCCTGAGGGATCCTGAGGATATTTTATGATTGTTACTCTGGACCTGAGCACTCAAAATAACTTTTTGTTCTCTTCCCAACAGGAAGGATTGAGCTCATTTGAGAGCAGTGCCGGCCACTCCATAGCACCTAAGTTTCTCAAGTAGGATCTCTAAATTAACTCAGTCGAATGCCTTGGATATGTCACAAAAAGCACCAACTGCAAACTGTGAACCATCCACGGCACTCGCCACCCAATCTACAAAATCAAAAATAGCATATGCTGTACTTCTACCTTAGTGGAAGCCAAATTGGAAAGGAGACAATAGGTTGTTATTCTAAAAAAGGTCATAGAGTCTTGCAAATACAATTCTTTCATAACCCTTTGAAAAAACTGACAAAAGAGATATAGGTCTTTAATAATCTAAAGTGTGTAAGTTATTCTTTTTTTTTTATCGCTTTAATAATAGAACATTTTAAAAGATTTGGAAAAATTCCTTGCTTGAGTGAATTGTTAATGAGAAATGTCAATGGTTTAGTCAGTAAATGGGAGCATTTTTTAAGAGAAATGATGACACCTCATCCCAACCAGTTGACTTTTTTGATTCTAGAGATCGTATTATCAAAGAGACTTCCTTTTCTGTTGTCAATCTAAAACTTATAAAAATAATTTTTGGGTCATCCTTATTTGGGATTAGACTTATATCATCTAAAAGTTTTGGATCTAGTTCTAGTCTACTAACAACTCCAAAAAAGTGTTCATTATGCAAATGAGCTATATAATTTTTATTAGTTATAACAACATCATTCTCAACTATTTTGTCAACTCCAGTTTTAGTGTTCATCCTACCGCTCTCCTTTGCAACAACCTCCCAAACTGCCTTTACTTTGTTTTTAAGTTTAAAAATATAGTCATTGTTGCATTTGAGTTTGGCTGCTTTAACACATTTTTAAAAAATGGACTTATTATTATAAATGTCAAAAAACTAAGTCAATCGGACAATCTTAACTTATATAAACTATCAGGCATTAGTTGTGATTCATCTAGACCAGAAACAAATTAGCCGTGGGACAGGAAAGAGCAAAGCACTCAAGATATACAATGTTGCCATGTTGTGCTCCCCTCAGAGGTTAAGTTAGAACGGCTGGACTATAATAAATATCATCAAATTTAAAAAAAATATATTAAGAAAAATCATAGTAAAATAAGATAGTGTATTGACCCACCCTTACATGTACGGTGATAATGATCGACCCACCTGCCCATACACTTACAGTGGTATTATCTAACTCACCCACACTTACATCTACTGAGTTAATGTTTCATACACTCGCCAATACACATATGGTGGTATTGACTCACTCACTAAAAATCAATTCTTATAATCATTATTTATTATGTATAAAATGTTGTTGACCTAATTAGTTGAATAATCAGATGTTATATTTAAATTTACACTAATTATGTTTCTGCAGGCTGGTAATCCAGCAAAAACAATATTCCTTGCTTCAAACTTGTTAATTTTGGCCTGCATCCCATTCCGGTTTATCGGAGATGTCCAGACAGAAGAGGCTATACTTGTGTTTGCTGTGCCAGGCTCTTGGTTTCTCCTGATGTTCTTCGCGGGGTAAATATTGCCCATATGTATACAAGCAAAATACCACTGACTGATTCAAAAATAACTTATGCACAATATTTCTGAAGTGTATACAATAATAACTTAACTTAAATTACTTTCAAGAATAGTCAAAGAACAGTTTATTATTTAAATGATTAATCTTATTATTACAATATTATTTCTCAAGACCAATATGGCTTTAGGTCTTATAAACATATATCTGATGCTTTATTGATGTTTGGAAAGAAATCAGTTCTGGTATGATAGTCCAGTACCTTTAGCATATTATCTTGCATGCATTTTGGTAGTTGGACCTTTGAGGTTGGATAGTAGTAAGTAATTCAAGTTTTCAACCTCGAGAAACATTGGGAATCCTGTTGAATACGGTACTCACAAAAACAGTGAAATTTTCAGACTTTTTTCATTCAGTTTTGGCCATTTTTTGCTGTGAAGGAACCATTTTATGAGAATAGCCACTCATACATCTATTTATTAAAGTATAATAGATTTGCTACAAAATGAGACCTATTAGAGTTCCAAAGAACTGAAAATCATTTGCTGTAACTAAATAAAAATCAACTAAGATAGGTTTCAATTTGGGAATATTAATCTGTTTCCAAATTAATAAGTGCATAACAATTATTGGTAATTGTATTACAGTAATAGTTTCTCATTAATTTAAAGCACTTAAAACTAGCCTACTTAATTTTTAGCTTTTGTGTTGTTTCTCATTATGCAAATAAGCATATTTTTGCAATATAAACTACTTCTTGGACAAACCACAGAGAAAAGAGAAACAGAGTTGTATCCAATAGTGCTCTAAATGTGTGCTGAGTTAGTGTGAAATAGTTATTTTTTCAGTTTGCCATGCAATGACATCAGCACCTTGTCAGTATCTACCTTATTCTCCTCAAACCCTTAAGGATAAAACATAGTAATTATAACTACAGATGTACATAAATTATAGTTTATTTATAACTGCCACCAGAAGTTCGCTGAAGCCATAAAGCCATAAGAAAGCGACTTCTATTTCTACTTTCTCTGTTTCTTCTTCCACTTACTCAGCCAAGAATGTCAAACATGTTAGAAGTTAGTTATTGGGATTGCTTACATTTTGGTAAGTGCAAGTATCATTGCAGAGCTTGTCAATTTTACAGAGCAGTGAGACTGACTGGTCCTTTCGTAACCATGGTGTACAGTATGATCACCGGAGACATGTTGACATTTGGTATCATCTACTCTGTTGTGCTGTTTGGGTTCTCACAGTCTTTCTACTTCTTGTACAAAGGATTCCCAGGAGTGAAAAACTCCTTATACAGCTCCTACCCCAGTACTTGGATGGCTCTCTTCCAAATAACACTTGGTGACTACAATGTAAGTGACAATCCATTGTTACCAGTGAGGTTCAGGGTTTTACTAAGGAATTATAACTATTACATTTGTACTTTTTAAGTATTGGTATATTTCTAAATATAGTGATACTTTAAATCAAATTCAAAATTGAGCCTATTAGTCTTGATTATATACACCTACAATAGATATTCCATCTAATAGGAATATTTGTGCCTGTCATTGTGTTAGTTAGGGAGGCCCACTACCAGAGCTGGTTTAAACTGCATTACACTTTCATGGAACTAAACTAGCACTCCACAATTGACCACAAAAACAGCTGATATTTTGAGATTGATAATTTAACATTGGTTTTGAAATAAATTTCTGTTTAAAATCAATGCTATTAGTGATAAGAAGTGCTGATTAAATCATTCAGTATATGTTTAGTGGACTACATACACAGAGAAAAGCAAAAAAATATGTTTAATAACTTCAAGATTTAAATTTACTGGATTAAAATTTTTAGTTTGTAATCACTATTCATACTCCTAACCAATTTTAAATTTTAAAACACATTGTTCGTAAAGATTTCTTCCTTACATAAAATTTTAATCTCCCAGGTATACAGTACATTCACTGTATTTTTGTCCACCCCCTCTATATTTCCATTCTCTGTCTATCTTTGTATTCTTCCACTATTCATACTAAAAAGAATAAAACCCAGGTGCAGTTTGTTGTCTATTTATTATTTTTTGCCTTTAAAATGACAAGCTTAATTTTGTATCTCAATTTTAACATTTTGACAAGAAGTTAAAACAAAATAAGTAAATATTTTGGAACTGACAAAATCTTATCTCACATTGGTGAGACAGCTGCAAGGGCAAAGTCTGTATAGGTCAAACGTCTACAACATACAGATCACTTGCTAGTCATAACTGAGAGAACCAAATCTCAAATAGGCCAGTCTGATGCAAGGGCAAAAAATCTTCACAGGTCGAACGTTTAAAACATACAGGTCACTTGCTCATCATAACTGAGAGAATCCTACCTCAAATAGGTCAGTCTGCTGCAAGGGCAAAGTCTTCACATGTTGAACGTCTACAACATACAGGTCACTCTTGCTCGTCATAACTGATAGAATCCTACCTCAAATAGGTCAGTCTGCTGCAAGGGCAAAGTCTTCACATGTTGAACGTCTACAACATACAGGTCACTTGCTAGTCATAACTGAGAGAATCCTACCTCAAATAGGTCAGTCTGCTGCAAGGGCAAAGTCTTCACATGTTGAACGTCTACAACATACAGGTCACTTGCTAGTCATAACTGAGAGAATCCTACCTCAAATAGGTCAGTCTGCTGCAAGGGCAAAGTCTTCACATGTTGAACGTCTACAACATACAGGTCACTTGCTAGTCATAATTGAGAGAATCCTACCTCAAATAGGTCAGTCTGCTGCAAGGGCAAAGTCTTCACATGTTGAACGTCTACAACATACAGGTCACTTGCTAGTCATAACTGAGAGAATCCTACCTCAAATAGGTCAGTCTGCTGCAAGGGCAAAGTCTTCACATGTTGAACGTCTACAACATACAGGTCACTTGCTAGTCATAATTGAGAGAATCCTACCTCAAATAGGTCAGTCTGCTGCAAGGGCAAAGTCTTCACATGTTGAACGTCTACAACATACAGGTCACTTGCTCGTCATAACTGAGAGAATCCTACCTCAAATAGGTGAGTCTGCTGCAAGGGCAAAGTCTTCACATGTTGAACGTCTACAACATACAGGTCACTTGCTCGTCATAACTGAGAGAATCCTACCTCAAATAGGTCAGTCTGCTGCAAGGGCAAAGTCTTCACATGTTGAACGTCTACAACATACAGGTCACTTGCTAGTCATAACTGAGAGAATCCTACCTCAAATAGGTGAGTCTGCTGCAAGGGCAAAGTCTTCGCAGGTCGAACATCTGCAACATGCAGGTCACTTGCTCGTTATAACAGAGAATCCTACCTCAAATAGCTGAGTCTACTGCAAGGGCAAAGTCTTCACAGGTCGAATGTCTACAACATACAGGTCACTTGCTTGTCATAACTGAGAAAATCCTACCTCAAATAGGTGAGTCTGCTGCACAGGCAAAGTCTTTATAGGTCAAACGTCTACAACATACAGCTCACTTGCTAGTCATAATTGAGAGAACCAAATCTCAAATAGGCCAGTCTGATGCAAGGGCAAAAAGTATTCACTGGTCGAATGTCTACAACATACTTAGACCAAATTTTGTTCTGAATGCTTTCTACTTTCTAGGCATATATCTAGAATGTATTAAAAACTATACACACTATTTTGTAGGATTTACTCATGTTTTATTTGTTTAATGGTATGTTTTCACTCTCTCAGGCTACACTCCACTAGAGTTTATAAGGTTTTTAATTTTGTTCATACGTTTTTCATAATTATTAGATTTTTATATGCTCTCAGTTACCTAACTAAGAATGTTTGATTTTTACCCTTAGTAAAATATTTGTTGCAGTTTGTTTTCCAAATGACATTCTGTACTTTTAAATCAAAATTCGTCTGCACAAAACTATTGTGAATTACTGATAGATAGTTGTGATGCAATGCTATTATTTTGACAGTATGCTGAGCTGGCCAACACAACGTATCCAGCTCTGAGTAAGGCAGTGTTCCTGATATTCATGGTCTTGGTGCCTATCCTCCTACTCAACATGCTAATAGCCATGATGGGTAACACATACGCTCACGTCATAGAACAGAGTGAAAAGGAGTGGGTCAAACAGGTACAATCTTAATCATTAGTAGTATGTTGCAATTGAACCCTTCAGAGCCATGTGACGTTAGAGTGTGTCATGGCCTATTAATGCAAAACTAACGAGCCACCTGTGGTCTTTGAATCAGACAAGTCGTTGTACTGTGGCCAGGTTCTAAGGATTGTCAGTTCAAATTCAGCTGTGGCTGGTAATTTATCCTTTCTGTGGCATAGTGGAGTATGGCCCACCTTAAACATACAGTATCTTTCATGGGGGATGGAAGATGACAGGATCAGTGCTTCTGTTATGCAAACTGTTATGCAGAACAACACCTGTTTTGCAAATTTTACTGATAATAAGAGGGAAGGACATGTTTTTCTTGTTTTTTTTAAGTTAATTTTTGTTTTATTCATTTTTTTTTAAGGATCTCTTTTTTCTAGCCTTAATCTGCCCATTTACCATATTGATCTTTGCAAGGAACTGATTCAGACAGAGTAAGCGGATGAACCAGCACTACAGTAGAAGGTGAATATTACTGATAAAATCTTCCAATCCAGGCAGAATTGGAACCAATGCTATCTCTAACTAAGTCCTGATACCTAAGACAAATCGCCCACTTATGTATTTATACTTTACATAAATTTACAGAATATCAAAGAAGATATAAATAAGTCAATATATATATAAATGAACGTTAATATAACTGAACTGTAAAAAATACGAAAAAACATTAAAATTGAAAAATAAAAATTATGACTTATAAAAATAATTTCTACTCTGAAGGGTTAATACCTGAATATTCTGTTAAATTAATATAAAAATTGAATATATGATAGAGATTCTCTTAAAATAAATCACTCTAAATATATAAATCTTACAAAAACTATGTCAGACCAGTCTTATTCATTTAAGGGAAAAAAGACATCAAGATTAGTATGTTACAGTGTAGAACATTTACAAGTTGAATTTGATCTCTTTCAAGTAAATTTATGACAGATAGTTTACTAGTTTTATCAATTGAATTGATTTATGAACTGTCAGAATATATAGCATGGTACTTTTTTTGACTAATATATCAACGTATATATGCTCTTATGTAAGTTTACAGATCAATTTTCTTTAGATAATATGGGGAAATGGACAGTAATATGATTAAACTATCTTATAACAAACGAATTAAATGAAAAACTGTTGCATCTGACATGAGGAAGGTAGAGAGAGGTCAGTGTCAGTTTTAGTCTGTTATTCAAGAGATTATGATTAGAAGGACTTGTGACAGGAAGAAGGTGTTAATTATTAAGTAAATTTTGAAATAGGATAAACAATTTCAAAATTGAATGTACGATTCTGTAATGTGATAACTTTTGAACAGTATATATAGCCCTGTGGTAGGGCAGTGCTCTGTTAGCGACTGCATGTATTTGTGCCGGCTCCTCAATTTTTAATTAGTTTGATTGGGGGTTTTTGTGAGTACCGCATTTTAGGTCTAAAATAGTTCATTTTGTATGTTAGGTGCTGGTTATCAGTTTGGTGCTAAAGATTTTGTGTATTTATCAAGGGATTTAATGGACAATAGACAATAGACTTTATTTTCATATTCGTTATAAATATTCGTTCTTTATTTCATTATAAAGAACAGAGATAGCGTCAATACATTGTTAAAATTAAAAGTTGAAAGGTTCATAGAATTCCTATCTGTCGTTGGTGATAGACATAAATTCTTCTATGCTGTATACAGATTTATCTACAAGCCACTTGAACATTTTCCGCTTCAAAACTTGAGGGCTGAGATTTTTGAGTTCTCTTGGTAGCATATTGTACAGCGTGGCCCCTGCACAGGATGGCTTCTTGGCGAAAAGAGCTGATCTGTGGACTGGCAGATTGAAGTTATTGCCATGCCTTGTTTGACGTTCATGGATATCACAGTTCCTCATAAGATTTACTCTGGTGGCCAGTAGTATTACCTCAATAATGAAACTGATATCACTGTGAGTATACCCAAGTCCTTGAGAGCCTCTCTTGAGTCTTGAAGATTTAACTCAGCCCTGATTTGCACTGCACGCTTTTGCATCACTAGTACTCGCTGAAGGTTGGTGACAGAAGAACCTCCCCAAAGCACTATTCCATAGCGAACATGTGTCTCAAATAAAGCAAAGTAAGCAATTCTGGTAGCTTCTGGAGTGCTAATGAGTTTAACTCTTTTTAAAACAAAAAGAGCTGTACTGAGTTTTGAACACAATATGTCTACATGTTGATTCCATGAGAGACGATTGTTTTTATATCTGCCCAATAAGATGCATTTGGTTTTGGATGCATTGAAGACCAGATCATTGTTCAAGCAATATTGCTACGCTCTCGTTATTGATGTGTAGGTGTCAATTTCCAATGCCTGCACTGATTTGTTGTTTGTCACAAGGACAGTATCATCCGCATATGATACTGGACAACAGCCTTCTCCCAGGTGCTCTTGAAGGTCTCCAATGAATAGCACAAACAGTACAGGCCCCAAGACAGATCCCTGAGGGACGCCTCGCTTAATCTCCATCGGCTCAGATTTTTCAACTTTTAAACATCCTTCAGAAACTTGTTTGATCTCCACTAGGCTCTTTCTTCCCTGCAAGTAGCTTTCAAACCATTTTAGTGCTGTACCTTTGATGCCTATAGAGCTAAGTTTTGACAGTAATAACCTGTGGTCAAGACAGTCGAAGGCTTTGCTTAGATCCAAAAAAACACTGCAAACGGTACCTCCTTCATCAAGTTTGTCTATAAGGTGCTCAATTAGATCAACGAGAGCACTAGTGGTTGATCTTCCAGATATGAAGCCATGTTGCCTCTCTGGAAGATTATGATTAATTTCCAAATGCTGTGTGAGACGTGTCAATATGACCTTTTCAATGACTTTTGACACTGTAGGTATTAAAGAGATAGGCCTGAAATTCTGCACTTCCTTTTTATTGCCTTGTTTGTGCAGGGGGAAAATTTTGGAGGTTTTTAGGTTTTCGGGAAAACTACCCTGCGTTAGAGATTTATTAACAATACAGGCAATTGGTATACAGACTTCATTTCTGCAAAACTTCAATATTTTGGAATTTATTCCATCGACCCCCGCAGATGTCTTAGATTTCATAGAAGAAATAATTTTCAGTACCTCCTCTGATGTCACCAATGGAAATTCATTGAGTGCTGTTTCATAATGATCTCTTGGCTCCTCGATCACTGAAGTTCTGGAAGAATTGTTGTTAATCAGAGTATCCTCTGCTGTAGTCACAAAGAATCTATTTAAGTGGTCAGCGATTTCTTTCAGGTCTTGGACTGTATTACCATTGACATTCAACTGCCAGATTGTTTCTGAGCCCTTTTTCTTTAATTTTCTTTCACTGTTGACAATCTCCCATACCGCCTTGCTTTTGTTACTTGCCTCAGCTATACTTTGTTCACACTTTGTTTTTCTTAGTTCTTGCAGCTTCATATCATATTCTTTCTTCTTTTGAGAAGATATATTTTTGTCTTCTTCCTTTTTGCTAAGTATATATTTTTCTTTAGCTCTTATGAAGTCTGCTCGTAGTTCATCTACTTCAGTGTTGTATAGCCTCTGCTTTCTTCTGTTATTTCTTGATTTTTTAAAAAGGCATGTGATGTCTAGTGCTGTTGTAATTGTACCAATGAAGATTGAGTACGCCTCTTGCACTGTTGGTGCTAACTCTACACTTTCCCAGGAGTTTAAGGCAAGGAGGTTTGATAGGTTTGAGAGATTGTCAAAGTTAAAATGCCTTCTAGTTCTGTAAATTGCCTGCAGTCCTGTAATCTGCAGTCTATTTGAAGTTTGCAGAGCTGTCCTGTATGGTCTGAAAGCGAGGTATGGAGAACGTTAACGGTAACTTTGTCTAGGTTCAGATCGGTGCATACCACGTCTATTGATGTAGCAGTGGTTGTGGTTATTCTGGTTGGGGGCAAAGAGATCCTTGTAATGTTGAAAGTAGCAAGCATATCATTTACTGCAGTCTTTTCTCTTGATTGTGTCAGACTATTGACTTTTAGACCTCCCAGAATGCAAAGTCCGTTGTTGTTGTTGTTTGGAATTTCTTCCAGTGCTTGAGCCATCTGCACAAGATCATCCTCAAGTGGGGCAGATGGAGGTCTGTAAACACCAAGCACATACAAAGTTTCCTTTTTGTTTAAAAATAGTTTTATACCTGCTATTTCACATACTAGCTCGATACTGTGCTTTTCTGAGAGGATATTTTCAACTTCATTAGCGAGATTGACTTGCTTGAATATGGCTATACCCCCTTTGAGATGGTTTTCTCTGCAAAAAGCGGCAACCAAAACATAGTTGATCAAGAAAACATTGTTGAGTGTTAAGGACTTTAAACTGTGTTCAGTGAGTATAACTATGTCTGGTTTATTAATGTCCAGAAAATGGTTTAACCTATCAATCTTGTTACTCAATCTGTCAATGTTTTTATGAAAAATCACTAATTTATTCTTTATTTTTGATTTGAAACTGCCTTGTGTCTGGTTTTTTTTTTGTCAAAGTTCATTCTAAAAAATTATCAGCTTTAATTTGTGAGTTGGGGGAATACAAGGAGAGTACCTGAGATGTGGGAGTCACCTCGGAGACGTCCTGAGCTGACCTAGTGTCATGTAGATATAAACATGCTGTTGAGGTTATGTGTAGTTTATATTCATCTATGTATCGGTTAAAGAACTCCTCATAACTTTCTCCTTCCTTTAAAATCTTTGCTAAAGTTGGTGGTGATCTAGAAACTCCGTGAGGCAATAACATACGAGTAGGAGTTTTAATCATCACCCTTGGTCCGATTTGTTGTGGAACTTGAGAGCTTGAACTGGGTGAAGCTGTGTTAGGTCTTGGTCTTGGGATAGTAGTTTGTAATTCTGAATCTTTGTGATCTGTCTGCTCCTTTAAAGAATTTCCAGAGTGTTTTGTAGCTTCCATGTGTTTGGCGACCTGCAAAGACACACATAAAAAAACATTACTATTCTTATTTCTTCTGAATATTTTAGTTTTATGTAAATCAGAGTTTGTGGTTTGCTGATAAAGTGAAGCTTTATCTAAGCTTTGGAGTTTGGATTCCAAAACTTGCTTGGTCCACTTTTTAAATTCAAGCTCCAAATTTTGTTGTCTTTCTTTAAGATCAATTATTTCACGAGCTATTGTCACCGGTAAGGTTGTCTCACTAACAGTTGAGCTTGTTTGATTACAAACATCTGTGACATGACGGATGTCTCTTTCATTTCTCTGCACTGCGTCTGGTTTAGACTGAAGTCCTTTAATTGTTTTATCCAAGCTAGCAATCTTTTGTTCATAACTATCAATAAGTTTACATTGTTTAGTGTCATGTTCTTCATAAAATTCTTGAAGTTGCATTTGACCTTTTTTTTTTCTATCTAATTGACTTTGTAAGTGCTTCAGTTCTTGATGCAAGATCTCTATTTTAGTACGGTAATATATTTTTCTTCATTCTGTTCCATTTCTCCAACTTTTCCGCAATATCAGCTAATTCTGCTTCAAGCCTGATGTATTTTTCAATTAACTGATAGTTTTCTGCTTTGGCTTTCTTCATATCTTGCAGTTCTTGTTTTAATCTATTATTTTCTATCAGTATAGCACTCCCAGCTTCCGCGGCAAGTGTTAGAGATGTTTCTAGATCATCAGGATTTTGATTCTGAAACTCTTGAACTTTATTTTTGAGTTGGGCCATTAAGGTGTAATCGAGGGGGGATGTGGTTGCAGTTTTGGCTTTGAAAGCTAATTCAGCTTCCTGTAATGCCTTGTTAAATATTTTGTTCTTAAAATTGTCTATCTGTGGGATGCCATATTTAAGGATATTTTCTTCATAGGGAAACAGATTTGACTCGTTTACTCAGGCTACTGTGTTATCACCAAAAAAAGTGTATCAAATTTGCATGTTTTGTTTTTATCATTTTTTAATATTTCAGTAATTTTTGCTGGCCAAGTGCGGTAGCCTTTCAGCTTGACAAAGACAAGGTCATCCAACGAAAATGTATTATATTTGTTTGCAATGATTAGAATAAACCTAATTTATGTCTCGGTCACCAACTGCATTGTGGTCTGGCAGTGCAGAGTTAATGGAAATAGAGTCAAGTTATCTGCTAGCATCAAGGTGATGGTCAAGTTTTCCTTATCAGATTTATCGTCGTCATTGTTTGTTGACATTGTAGAAATGTCAGGTGCTAAGTCAACTGATGAGATAGATAATTGCAGCATGCATCAATAAATATCTCAAGACACTGGTCTCAAGACTGATGTTTTTGATGCTCTTGATACAAGATTGAAGGTTGTCTTGGAGGGTGCTGTCTGTGTGGCCTTGTCAGCAGCAAACAAAGAGATTTTGCACTGAACAAATAGGTTGGGTAAAGGGGCTGAAGGATGACATAAAGTAGATGGAGGAGGTAGCACTGACCAGAGTGAAGTCCTTGGGATGTACATCAGACGAACTTATCTCCAAGTTATAAATAATACCCGAAGCAGAGTGGGAGAACCCACACCAGCAGATTGGCACCAAATGGTAGGCATCGAGTGAGAGCGATCATCATCTGCTTCATTGATAATTGAGATCGCTGGTTGGTATATGCATCTAAAAAGTAGGTGTGGTGGTGCATATGGGAGAACCTGATGGTGTGGCAGCAAGTGGTTTACCAGAGGGCAGTCAAAAACCATGGACCACATAGCTGCTAGTCCAATGATGTAAAGATAAGGGTGGATGAGGCAAGGAAAAAGGTGATAACACCCTAAGTGAAAGACTAGCAGAAATAGTATGGCATAGAAATAGTAAACTGCCTCAATAGTTACTTTGCAACAGCTGCTGAAAGGACACTCCAAGCAAACAACATCAACATAAAAAAATAGCAACCAGGAAATACCCCCAATCACTAACTTCAAACTTCAACTCCAGCCTGCAACCCAGACAGATATACAAACAGCCATAGACTCTTTAAAACCTAAAACCTCATCAGGAATTGATGAAATATCAGCCAAACTTGTAAAAACCTGCAAAGAAGAACTCACTATTCCACTAACAGCTGTTATAAACAAGTCTCTTTTACAAGGTGTTTTCCCGGCACAACTAAACATTTCCAAAGTCTATCCAAAATATAAAAATGGTCCAACCACCGACACAAAAAGTTACAGACCAATATCACTCATTTCCACATTCTCTAAAATTTTTGAAAAAATTGTTCTAAACAGACTTCTTTCTCATCTAGATCAAAATTCACTTCTAACAAACCAGCAACACGGCTTTCTCAAAGACAGGTCTACTACTACGGCCTTAGTACAACTCACTGAGTACATAATTGATCAACTAGAAGATGGCTGCGCAGTTACTGGCTTGTTCCTGGATTTCAGGAAGGCCTTCGACTTCCTCAATCACAAACAACTCCTCAAAAAACTAGAAGCCCTGGGTATTGAGGGGATGGCGGGGAAATGGTTCCAGAGCTATCTAGCTGACAGACAACAACTAGTTGAAATTCAGTATACAGAGAACAACACTCTTCATAAAATACATTCTGAAATGACTGCCGTGCAGAGAGGAGTGCCACAGGGATCAGTTCTGGGACCGGTCCTGTTCCTCCTCCTCACAAACGATCTCCTAGACTATCTCCAGGAACACTGCCAAACCACTATGTACGCAGACGACACGGTCCTCACACTAAAAAATAAATCAGTAGAAACTCTAAACAGAAACGCCAACACTACTTTCAATAGGACTAAACAGTACTGCACCCACAACGAACTTGCACTCAACGAAAAAAAAACTGTCCAAATCAATTTCACTACCAAAAATAAAAACACAAACATAACACTTCCTGGGCTAGAAGCACAACAGAGTACAAAGTACCTTGGAGTCATTATGGATTCACATCTTACATGGAAGCAGCACATCGACCATCTCTGCAAGAAACTTAGTTCCGGCATTTATGTCATAAGGCGAATAATGCAAGTAAGTGACCAGGAAACTGCAAGAACAGCCTACCATGCCTTATTCGAGTCACACCTCAGATATGGTATGGTGGTATGGGGAGGAACTTCCAACAACAACCTCGAAAGAGTCCTGATCCAACAAAAAAGAGCTGTAAGATGTCTTGCAGGCCTTAGATACCGAGAAAGCTGCAGAAATGCCTTCAGGGAGCTGAAGATTCTTACAGTAACTGCACTCTACATCCGTGATGCTATTCTCCATGCCACTTCAACAAACAAAACCAGACATAGAGACATACATCATCACAACACTCGAAATGCTGCAAGTTTTACTCTGCCAACACATCACCTAAGTCTGTACGAGAAAAAACCATCCTACAAAGGAGCACTTTTCTACAACCATCTGCCCGAAGAACTCAAAAAAGAACCAGCACAACGCCTCAAGATCCAGCTCACAACATGGCTACAAGACCGCCCTTTCTACACTGAAAAATAATTGTTTGACAACCAGCTCTTTTTCTGACAAACTGACTCTAAAATAAAATAATTTTTTGACGCATGTACTATTCTCAATGAATATGTAAATAAAGAAATTATTGTATTGTATTGTATAGTACAGATTAGTATTGCTCTGTATTTATTTCATTTTATTTATATATATATATATATTTTTTTTTTTCTTAGGGGAAATGCCTTTACACACTGAGTGTGGGTCTTGTCCTTAAGAATAATCTTCAATTAAGGGAATATCCACTAAAACCCTACGGGCCATTGTGATCCAAGCTGGAACCGTTTCGGATAACTTTATGTCTGGTCGCATGTTTTTCGCTCTTACGAGGTCACTTTTCTAATTCATATTGGACACCTAGGAGTAAGTAAGGCATCCTTACTCACTTTTAGAACATAGTACTGTGTGGGCGTAGGACACAACAGTTCTCCACGTTTCTTTGCTTTGCAGCATTCCTTCCACTATGGTATC
>JAQJVL010004919.1:0-39917 GCA_035578905.1 Stictocephala bisonia
GGAAGGATCCAAGACGTTTTTGGTAACCAGTAGTGATGAACGAGAGGTTCCAAATCGTTTTTGGTACACATTAGTGATGAAGGAGAGGATCCAAGACGTTTTTGGTAACCAGTAGTGATGAACGAGAGGTTCCAATTCGTTTATGGTAACCAGCAGTTATGAAGGAGAAGTGCCAAGTCGAATTTGGTAACCAGTAAAGATGAAGGAGAGGTTCCAAGTCTTTTTTTTTAACCAGAAGTGATGACCGAGATGTTTTACGTAGTTTTTATTAACCAGTAGTGAAGAATGAGAGGTTCCTAGTAGTTTTTGGTAACTAATAGAGATGAAAGAGAAACTCTAAGTCATTTTTGGTAACCAGTAGTAATGAGGGAGTGGTTACAAGTTGTTTTTGCTAACCAGTAGTGATGAACGAGAGGTTCCAAGTTGTTTTTGTATACCAGTAGTGATGAATGAGAGGTTCCAAGTCGTATTTAGTAACCTGTTGTGATGATTGAGAGGTTCTAAATAGTTTTTGGTAACTAGTAGTAATGAAGGAGTGGTTCCAAGTCGTTCTTGGTACCCAGTAGTAATGAAGGAGTGGTTCCAAGTCGTTTTTGATAACAAGTAATTAAGGAAAGCAAGCAAATAAAGACTGATAACTGAGCTTGGAAAACCAATTTCTTAAACAACATAAAAAACTAATAGCACAACAGTGCACTGCTAATTTATTTATATTTAATTTTAATGGTATATATTAAATACCAGAATGCCATATTATTATTAGTTAAAATGTTATAACGAATGTCTTGAATATACCCTTTTAATAATGTATCCAATGCTTTTAAAATGATTTAAAATAATTTGACTTCAACTCAAGGCGAAGTCTATAAAAAATAAAAACAAAGAATTAGTTATATGGTCATTAGTGTGAACAGCAAATTAAACTCTGTTATTAGAATGAACTTTCACATTTAGGAGCACATTAAGAGCTTGGAGGTGTCCTAACATATCATAGGTAGTACTGATAATGGAGATGACCAAACTATATTGGTATCCATTAGTGATGAAGGAGAGTAACCAAATTTTATTTGGTATTTAGTAGTGACGAAGGAGAGCAACCAAAGCAAAAATATTAACTGAGCTTGTCTGTGCCCTGTTATTTCTCAACCAGTAGTAACGAAGGAGAAAAACCAAATCACTTTTGGTAAAAAGTTACGAGGGAGAGTAACAAAATTAAGATTGATAGTAAAACTTGAAGGTGCCTTGACATTTCTCAACCAGTACTGATGATGGAGATGAACCAAATAATTTTGGTTAACAGTAGTGATGAAGGAGGGGAATAAAATTGTTGGTAACTGTTAACGAAGGACAGCAACCAAATCTAGACTAGTAACAGAGCTTGTATGTGCCCTAACGTCTTTTTCAACCAGTAGTAAAAACTACTTACGGATAAATGTTTGTCTGTAGTAACTGCATCTCGTGACAGAACACCTAAGGAGCCGAATCGTCTGGTGGAACTGCGCAAACAACTACAGGACCGCATGGAGTTGGGTGAGGTCAATCTGACGATCAGGTACATAAATGGGACTCCAAAGATTGTTACCATGGCAAAAAACTAATATCTTCCAACGGCAAGGCAAGCTACCATATCTATTATCAAAACGTCAATGGCCTGAGATCAAAGCTTCATGAGCTACGTCTTTCTTTGTCGACATGTGTACATGATGTGATTGTGCTTACGGAAACTAATCTGCAGCCATATATCTCTTCAGGAGAGCTTGGTTTTCCTGGCTCATATACAGTTTTCAGAAATGATCGCTTCCTCGATGCTTCTGGCAAGTCTAGCGGTGGAGGAGTGCTCATTGCCGCTTCTAAGCTTGTCAGCCCAACTGAAATCGGCATTCAGTCCGAGCTTGAAATGCTTTGTGTATTCTTAACCCCTCGTCCAAACTACAAAACACTTCTGGTGGGTGTATACATCCCTCCTGCCTCGACTCTTCAAGTATATATAGATTTCTCCCACAGTATTGAGGAAGTACTGGCGACATCTCGTTTTGATTGCATCCATATTCTGGGTGATTTTAACGTGCCGGTCTCCAGCTGGGTTGACCTTGTTGTGCCTTTTGTGCTATCGCCACTGTCAATACTATCTCAAACAGCTGCGATGTTTTCGCTATTACAGATAAATGAGATCCAAAATCAAAGGGGGGGTCCTGCTTGACTTGATATTCACGTCGTCATCTGAGGCGCATGTTTTCTCTGAAAATGATCCAGTTGTGCAAGAGGATATACACCACCCTGCATTAAACTTCGTTATGGATCTCCCTGCACCAATTACTGCAACATCTAGGTTTATGAAAAATTTAGTTAAATGCAACCTTGACCAGGTATATCATGACTTAGCATTGGTCAATTTTGATGAAATGATATCTGAGTATAGTGTCAACTCATCTTTTGAGAAATTCATTTCTACCATAAGGGACACAGTTATTAAGCATTCACCTTTAAAGAAATGTGGACCGTCAAAATTTCCTAAATGGTTTTCTCCTCAACTTAAGCAGTTGACCATAATTAAAAAAACTCTTCATAAGCGTTACAAGCAAACTCTTGATGACTCTGCATATCAGGAGTTCTCCTTAGCTAGATCACAGTGCAAGGCCTTGTCTAGAGAATGTTTTGCTGGTTATGTCAACCACGTCCAAGGTGTTCTTCCTCAAAACCCAAAAATTTTTTGGTCTTATGTAAAGGCTTTACAGGGTTCCAACCCATTGCCATCTACTGTTCACTTTGAGGGATCAATGTCTGTTGACGATGAATCCTCTTCTAACCTATTTGCAGACTTTTTTCATCAGTATTTGGTGATTGCGATGATGATCTTGAACCACCACGTTGTAATCTTCCCTCCTGTCTGGGAACGTATTCCTTTTCCTTAGTTGAAGTTTCTGAGGTTCGACATAAACTCTCGACTCTTGATGTTAAAAAAGGGTGTGGCCCTGATTGTATCCCACCAGCTGTTGCAAGGCACTGTTGTCAATTGTTGGCTTCTCCTCTGACTAGACTCTTCAACATATCACTGTTGGCTGGCATCTTTTCAGACATTTTGAAGACTGGCTACATTGTTCCGATCCACAAGAAAGGCCCCATCAGTGACGTCAAGAACTACCGGCCTATTACAATTTTGCCAGTCTTTGCAAAAGTGTTTGAGAGGGTTGTCCTTTCACGGATCAGCTTTATGGTCAACCAGTTCATTACACCAGCCCAACATAGATTTAGGAAGGGGCGATCCTCTGTCACAAATCTTATGGTATTTGAGACATACGTATTTGACGCTTTTGAAGATCGATGTCAGGTTGATGTTGTTGAGCTTGATTTTGAAAAGGCCTTTGATCGTGTGAACCACAATATTCTTCTGAACAAATTACAACTCTATAACATTCGTGGGAGCTTACTCCATTGGTTTTGGAGCTATTTGCACGAGCGTAGACTTCAGGTTAGGTACAATGGTGAATTCTCACGTGATTTCATCGCTACTTCTGGAGTGCCCCAGGGATCATTGCTCGGTCCTTTGCTCTTCACCATTTTCATCAACGATGTCGTCAAGGACCTTCACTGCGGCTTCCTGCTGTTTGCCGATGATCTCAAGATCTACCAGAGGGTCTCTTCCGTGGAAGATTCGAGCATTCTTCAAGATGGCATTGACTCTGTCTCCCAGTGGTGCTCATTAAACAAGATGAACCTGAACGTTGACAAGTGCGTCTGCATTACCTTCCATCGCATTTTGAATCCCTTGCAACGTGAGTACCTTCTGGATGGAAGAGTGTTAACCAGGTCTTCAGAAGTGAGGGACTTGGGTGTGATACTGACTTCAACTCTTAGCTGGGAACACCAAGTTCAATCTGTTTGCAGTAGGGCACTACGAAGCCTCGGCCTCATTCATCGGCTTGCTTCAACCTTTTCTAACCTTTACTCACTGAGATTACTGTACTGTTCTCTGGTCAGACCACATCTCGAGTACTGTGACGTCATTTGTCCCCGCATCAGCTTTACCTCAAGGATGAGATCGAGTCTGTTCAACGTAGATTTCTTCGTATTGTGGGTATCCGTCTTGGCTTCAGATATCAGGACGTACCTTTGGAGGAGGTATCGTCTATGCTCCTCCTTCCACCCCTTGAAGTCAGGCGTTTCAATCATGATGTGGTCTTACTCCAACGCCTTGTTATTTCGGAGCTGGACTGCCCTGCACTACTTGAGAGAGTCAACTTCAGGACTCCCTCTGGAACCAGATCTCGGGACCTATTTGCCAGGGTGCCTGCCTCTTCAAATTACTTATTGAACAGCCCGATTCAGAGAATCCAGAGGCATGGAAATCTAATCCCTGGTAGTTGTCGACCCTTTTAACTACAGTGGATCGGCTTTTAAGAGACGTCTCCATCAGCTCCAGGACTGCTTTTAGCACGTGCTTTTGTCGTTATTTATTAATATGCCTGTGCATTTATCTGTGTTTTGTTATGTTTGTATTTTTGCTGTATCTTTTCAAATTCTATACTTATACAAGTCTGTTTGTTTTGCTCATATATTTATTAATGTTATTTATTTGAAACTTGAATATTTATTGTATCTAGCTCTAGTTAGCATTCTCTCTAGCATGTTTTAGAATTATTATATAAATTGTAAAGGGATAACAATGTGGCTTTGCCGTTGGAAAGATAAATAAATAAATGAGAGGAACCAAATCATTTTTTAAAACCTGAAACAAAGGAGAGCAACCAAATCAAGATTAGTAACAGAGCTTGAAGGTGCCTTGACATTTCTCAACCAGTACTGATGATGGAGATGAACCAAATCATTTTGGTATCCATCGGTGATAAAGGAGAGAAACCAAATTGTTTGTGGTAACCAGTAGTGATGAAGCAGAGGTTCCAAGGCGAATTTGGTAACCAGTAAAGATGAAGGAGAGGTTTCAAGTTGATTTTGGTAACACGTAGTGATGAACGAGAGGTTCCAAGTCGTTTTTAGTAACTAGTGTTAATGAAGGAGAGGTTCTAAGTTATTTTTGGTAAACAGTAGCGATGAACGAGAGTTTCCAAGTCATTTTTAGTAACCAGTAGTGATGAAGGAGATGTTCCTAGTAGTTTTTTTTTTTTTTTTTTTTTTTTTTTTTTTTTTTTTTTTTTTTTTGTAGTGATGAACGAGAGGTTTTAAGTCGTTTTTATTAACCAGTAGTGATGAATGAGAGGTTCCAAATGGTTTTGGTAACCAGTAGTATTGAAGGATTGGTTGGAAGTCGTTTTTGGTAACCAGTAGTGATGAACGAGAGGTTCCAAGTTGTTTTTATTATCCAGTAGTGATGAATGAGAGGTTCCAAGTGGTTTTTTGTAACTAGTAGGGACGAACGCGAAATTCCAAGTCGGTTTTGGTAACTAGTATTAATGAAGGAGAAGTTCTAAGATATTTTTGGTAAACAGTAGCAATGAACGAGAGGTTCCAAGTCATTTTTAGTAACCAGTAGTGATGAAGGAGATGTTCTAAGTCATTTTTAGTAACCAGTAGTGATGAACGAGAGGTTCCTTGTCGTTTTTGGTGACCAATAGTAACGAAGTAGTGGGTCCAAGTCGTTTTTTGGTAACCATTAGAAATGAAGGAATGGTTTCAAGTCGTTTTTGGTAACCAGTAGTTATGAAAGAGAGGTTGTAAGTCGAGTTTGGTAACGAGTAGTAGTAGTGTAGCAGTGCCGGTCTCGTCACGACCTTGGACTTTGTACTGTTATTGTATACAAATTTATCACCACGTGTTGACCCCAGAGGTCAAGTTTACTATTGTTTACTAGTCCCTTTCATTGATAATCACCACGTGTTAACCTTGGAGGTCGGGTTAACTACGAGCACGTGGACCCCCCGCGACGCCTTTCATTGATAATCACCACGTGTTAACATTGGAGGTCGATTTTTTTACGAGCACGTGGACCCCCCGCGACGTTGTCCTAGGTCAGTGTTGTTTTGGTGTGACGTCACGCCGTTTTCGCGCTCTTTCTTCTGACGTCACGCAGTATTTATTAAATTAATTGTATTTTATTTATTTAATGCTGGCAAAAAGTGTCGAAGACCGGTGCCGGGATCAATCCTAGAACCTTCCGTTTGTGAGACGGAGTCGATACCACTGTGGCACAGTGACACACCCGAGAGGGTAACGTAAGTAGCGGCAGAAGAACGCGTGGCTCCGATGCATTTATACTATATGAAATGTATTTTTCCCAATAATTCGTATTTAATATAGTATTGACCATTTAAAACGAAAAAAAATCTGTTTCTCTTTATACTATATAAAATGTACCAACTGTTTTTTCGCAGTGTTACCAACTCTCACGATTAATTGCAAAAATATATCTCAGTGCTACCAACTCACACGATTTATTACATTATACTATAATAAATACATATACGATTTTTGTTTTCTCTCTTTTAGTTATACTATATTAAATACAAACGCGTTTTTCGGTGTTACAGTAATAATATTTTAATTCGTTATCCTTTTATATCCTTTTCAGTCGACAATAAATACGTTAAAATGGTCGTTAAGTATTAGGAGAACAGAACTTGGTAAGATCTCTGAACTCGGCCGTTGATATCATGAGCGCGCTATCATATCGCTTGACCCTAGTGTCAGGCGGCGGGCGATATTGTCGCGAGCTTTATTAGTCGCGAAATATTGTTGCGTGACTTTTCCTGGCAATAATTACGGTTCCTCCTCACTTCTGCAAACCTAATACTCTGTTCATTATAAAACCTCTAAAATCGCTTACCTGAGCTAAAAAAGGTATCATATGTTTAAAAAAAATTAATTGAAGGATTGTTCTTAACCAGTCAACGTCTTTTTTTCCCTTTAATAATGATTAAATCCTATAAAGAGTATTTACATTATAGTACCTACATATAGTATGTGATATTCAGATAATAATTAATATTTATATTTTTGAAAACTCTATGAAAAAGGACAGGTTGTGCTTTATTTTTTTTTTTTACACAGTATACAGTATTAATTTAAATAATAATAGTAATATTTTGTATTTTATATAGTATTAATTTATTCTGTCCGTCTAACAAATAAACCAGAGGGGTTTTTTTTGTTGTTGTATAGTTTTTTTTTTTCATAACAGGTGATTTTTGTTTACAACAGCTGATGTGTCTTCTGCTACCAGAGAACTCTTTGTATATGAGAAAATTTTCTAAGTCCAATTTTGCTGATGCAATATTTCATCATCTGTACTTTGAGTTTGGATCTTGACCACCACGCGGCCTAACACGTGTGCACGCGGTCGGACACATGTTCAATTGACGTCATTTTATTGGTATAAATACAACAATATTTCAAGCTGGCAGCATCTGCAGTTTCACAGACAAGAGACCAACGGTTCGCCCGGAACCTCTTTGTCTTTGTTCACACAGCAGATAGTGAATCTGGTGAATAACTTTTGTTAAATCTTGCATTTTTATTCCAAGTTTTTTTTTTGTTTTTCATAGATTTTCTGTTAATAAGAAGATTAATTTACATTCATATTTTTCATGTAACCAACTTTATTAACAAATACAAATGTATTTAATTAGTTTTCAAACTCTTTTCCCAAAAATGTTATATATTGCATAGGGATTGTTAGAAAAGTTTATTTAATGATACAGTTTTGCTATTATCTGCAATCCATTCTGCAATTTCACTTTGTTTATTTATCATTATTATAGTAGGTTAAAATTTATAAATATGATATATTATGAGATGTTTGTGAGAGATAGCTTCATGTTTTATATTGTTATTTGAAACGCACTAAAGTTTTGTATAAAAATTTTTTGAATTTTTATTGGTTTAAATTCAGATTTATTGTGGGAATATTAAAATTCATCATTTTTTATAAAAGATTTAAATTTGCTTTACAAATGTTTAAATAATGTTTATATCAAAGACTACAGTTAAATATTTCATACCCTATTTCTATTAAATATGTTTTTTTAATCTTATTTACTCTATTTTAACGTTCCATGTTTCATTTAATAATGTATTAAATCAATTACAATAAAAGTAATTGCTGACTAACCTTTTATTAAATCATCTTTAAACTGTTAAATAATATACTATTTAATTAAATTAATGTTTATAATAAAGACTATAGTTAAATATTTAGAAAGATTATTTTTCTCCATATTTCATTTAATAATGTATTAAACCAATTGTACTAAAAGTAATTGCTGACTAACCTTTCATTAAATCATCGTTAAACAGACTAAATTTTTAAACTGTTAAATAATATACTATTTAATTAAATTAATGTTTGTAATAAAGACTATAGTTAAATATTTAGATAACCAATGTTTTAATTTTATTTTTCAGTCTCAAACTTTAACCCTTGACAAGTTCTAATTTTTGGTGCGCCAGCAGCTTCACTTTAGTGCTCCAGCAGTTTATTTGGTGTTTTAATTTTGGTGCGCCAGCAGCTTCACTTTAGTGCTCCAGCAGTTTATTTGGTGAGTGCCCTCTCTTTATACTTCTTAAGGAGCTGATACCTTGCGGTGTTAACGAAACTCCTTAAGTAATTCGTGTTTGAAGAGCTGATACCTTGCGGTGTTAACGAAACTCTTCAAGTTGATTGTTTAAGGAGCTGATACCTTGCGGTGTTAACGAAACTCCTTAAGTGACTCTATGGATATGTTCATATTTCCCATGTAATTAACTTTAATATTTTGGTTATTAATATTAAATAAAATAAATGGTTTCAATTTCATATTTTCCATGAAGTAGGTTTTTATTCGAAGTTTTGTAGTTATGAATATTTACCTCTTTTTTAAATCAAACAAACTTAATTAAACCTACAATACTGCGTTTTATTTTGATAAATAAAATGCTTGGTTTTTTTTTCAGATAGTCTTCCAGCTACACTAACCTGTCAACAATCCTACAAATCTGTTCAAAGTTTCACCCAGGAAAAAAAGCAACAGTATGTCTCTTAGTAATAATATGTTAGGATTTTTAAAATTAACTGGTAATGCCTATTCACCCATTAAGGCTAGTTCAAATTCCGCTGGATATGATTTTTTCAGTCCTTATGACTGTCTTATTTCTCCCCATGATAAAACATTGATACCAACTTATTTGGCCATAGTATTACCAGAGAGGACGTATGGCAGAATAGCACCGTGATCAGGCTTAGCAGTCAATCATTTAATCGATGTGGGAGCTGGGGTTATAGATAGAGACTTTACAGGAAATGTATCAGTATTGCTTATCAACCATTCAGATCACACTTATCGAGTCAAAAGAGGACAAAGAATAGCGCAACTAATTTGTGAAAGAATAGTCGAGCCTCTATTGGTAGAATTAGATAAATATCCTTTGATTCTTGGAAGAAATGTTTGATTCTATTTGTTCCCACTTTGTAGTAATTTATTAGGGGTTTTTAGTTAATTGTAGTATTTTAGACTCTATGTTTTAATAGTCTTATGGTTTTGGTCTAAAGTCATTCTTGATTCTAAATGTTCACATTTTGTTTGAGACTTAATGTTTTAATAGTCTTAAGTTTGATTAGTGATTAGGCATGGGTTTTGTTTTAGCCGTAATAATTTTTAGTTATAAATTTTTTTTCCCCCTTTTTTCATAGTTATGGAAAACACTCAAACCCAACTTTTGGAGGAAACTGTTGAGCGGCAACTCCAAGATTTAGATGAAGGTCCTAGTAATCCGATTCCATCAACATCATCAACTCAACAGCCCAAGCCTCGAACAACAAGAACCTCTAAGCCTAAGGTACCCTCTAATCCTACTACAACTAAACCTGAAGGCTATGATTTAAAAGGCGTTGTCAATTTGTTGATATTAATAGGACTAACATCTGTGAACCTGTGGGAGAAGGTTATCTTTGATGTAAGAAAAAAGGTTTCCGATTTGATGAATGTTGAATTGACCACGCTTTATTTCAATTTGAAAATGGTCAGTAATTCAATTTCTACGGGCATTGCCACGAATAGCGATTTGTCGCAAGAGAAATTGGAAGAGGTGAATGAGCTAGAAAGAGATTACAATGAAATCATGTTATATGCAAAGCCAGCACTTCAGGTTTTTGCCCAAAATCGCTACTCTGTTGAAGTTGTGAAACTTTTTAAAGATATAGTACAAGAAATTATAACCAAAATGACATTGATTGAAATTAGTGACGAAGAGGATAAAATCACAACACCTGCAAAATCTAGAAAACGCCTGTACACACATTGTTTAAATGATAATGAAATGGACAATGATGAGAATGGTGATGATGACGATGAACTGTTTAGGCTTTTTGGAAAAAAATGTTCTAGTAAATTGAAATCAAAAAAGTTCACAATCGGTCAACAGATTACAGTGAGAAACGATGATGTGACTAGAAAATGTGTTACTCCAGGTGAGACCGGAAAATATTTGATAAAAGTCGAAATAACCGATTGTGACGATCTAAAGGGGGTTAAGCCGTTGCAACATTGGACGAAGGTTTGGAAAAAGGCAATATTCTTAGTGGATGATGAAAAGGACGACTCCTTTATAGCAGTTAGCAATGTTTGGTCAAAACAGGCAAAACGAATACTGAAATTTAAAGATGCTAAAGTCACCGAATTTGAAGAAAATGATGATAAAGATACAAGGAAACGAAGTAGATTCTTTCGCTGAAATATTATAAATGTTTAGTTGTGTTTTAGTAATGGTTTAGAGTGTAGTTTTTTTTTCAGATGTATTCCCATCTTCCATTAAAAAAGAGAAAAATTATTACGACTGTTCCAATGGAGGTTGATGATGGTGATGAAGATGTAATGAATGTTTCTGCCGTAGATCCTGAAAATAGTTTAGAAAATGACGTAATATTGATTAATGATGCAAGGAATAAGAGGGTTAGAATTAGTACAGTTAGAGAATTAAATCATTTTGTTGAATTAGAGAAAGCATTCAAAGGAAATTTAAAAAATAACAATCAATACGCTAAGGATATTTGCATGTTATTAACATTGCATAAAGATGATATGCGATCAATTTTAATAGATCAAGTTAAAATATTTGGTTCTATCAAATTTAACATACTAGTTGAATGTACATATGCAAAACCGCATACACAAGAGCGATAAGATCGAGCATTCAAAACAAAGAACATTGCGTTGTTTAAAGAAAGTGATCATGATGGTATATTACATGCATTATTTTCTAAAATATGTAGAGAGGAGTCTGATTATGAAGGTCGAGGTAGTGGTTGGAGTTTGTTATGTGTAGATGGTATAATGATTAGAATTAACAGATTTAGACCATTAGGGGGAAGTACATTTCTACCACTACCACCAGATATTGAAAATAAAAAAGCCGTTATCAATACACACAATAATAATGATAATTATTGTTTTAAATGGGCACTTTTATGTCACTATGTTACAGGAAAGAATAGAAATAGGATAGATTATCGTTACAATGCTATTTGTAATAAACTTAATTTTGATGGGATAGATTTTCCATCACCGATAAAACAAATTAATAAATTTGAATAAATAACAATACTGTAAGTGTAAATGTTTATGGTTTAGACGAAAATAACATTGTATATCCCTTAAGGATATCTGAAAATGAAAGGTCAACTCACATTGATTTGCTTATGATTACAAATGATCAGGGTATTAGTCATTATTGCTATATAACACAATTTAGTAGATTGGTATCAAGTCAAATTTCAAAACATGAACATAAAGTTACTATATGCAAAAGATGTCTTTCCATATGAATAAATGAATAAATGATTTATTTCCACAATAAGTTACAAGAGTATAACAAATAAATTGTTTGGAAATGTACTGGCCACTTAATCTAGTTGTGTGGCCAGGTAAAATAAAATAATCCACTAAAAATACATATATGAATACATGCAGTCTAGCTCCACATAAAGAAAAAAACACTCCTGTGGCGTCTGAATAGGAAATATTGCAAATAAAAAAAAAAAAAAAAAAAAATACTTCTACTTATTTATGTACATACAATTCGTTATTTATTGCCTGTGCAATGTTCTTAATGAAATTCAGAAACAGTTGAATTTATATTTATACATCATATTTTATATTTTTATGAGAACAGTACCAACATTTAAGAAAACTTATACTTCCCAGATAACATCAAAATTATACATATACATAAACATATACATATATATATATATATGCACATATATACATATATCCGTACACACATATATTTTGTTTTATAAAAAGCATAATATAAACAATTTAAATGAAAAATGTTTTAAATGAAAAAAATGTTTAGTTCAAAAACAAGGTCAATATGAATAACAAACAAAAGATATATTTTATTTTATAAAAAGCATAATATAAACAATTTAAATGAAAAAATTTTTTAGTTCAAAAAAGGTCAATGAATAACAAACAAAATTCTCATCCGTACTTCCATTCTCGCTAAGGTGGAACCCGGCACGGCACGAAGACCAGCTGGCGGCTGGTAGCCCTCACTCCACGTTGCCAGGCCGTCAAAGCTCTGTCCCTGCCGGTCCAGAAGCGCCACCGAGCATTCCACCCAACATTCATTCTACTTTCACACATTCAACAATCATCCATAGTACAACTATACTTAATCTACAAACAAGAAATTTACACTTTGCTGGTTAAATAACCAGTTTAACAACTTTCGATTAAACTGTTTTACGTTATTTAAATTCCTTATATTTATTGGTACTTTATTAAACAGTTTTGGGCCTAAGTATAAGAATGATCGTTTGACAATCATCTTATTGACCTTTGGCAGTCTAAACATCCCTTGTAAAACGTTTCTTGTTGTGTAATATAGATTGTCACTACCTCGGTTCCCACTTCTAACATAAAATAATTTTAAAACTTTATATACAAAAAGGTGCTGTAGTGGCAAGACCCTAATTTGCTCATATAACGGGAAAGAGCTGTCTCTTAGTTTCTTTTTCAATATAATTCTTATAAAAAAGTTTTGTGTTACCCTCAGTCTGTCAATTAAAATTTTGAAAGCTCCCCCCCAACATGTTATGCCGTATTGTAGTCTAGAATGAATTAGTGCAAAATATAGTGTTCTAAGAAGATCAGTACTACAAAAGTTTCTTAAAAAATAAAAGGTTCTTATTGATGTTCTTATTTTTTTATGTAATTCAGATATATGTATTTCCCAACTTAACTTTTCGTCAAAAATTACACCGAGGTATTTAAAACTTTGAACTTTTTCTATAATTTGGCAGTTGCAATTATTTATCACAGACTGACATTGTGACTCATGATATTTTATATGAAATGGAAAGTTAAAGCTCTGGGAATGAAAATTAATAAATTTTGTCTTTTTTACATTCACTTCCATCTTATTACTAACAGACCAGTTTCTTAATAATACTAAATCAGTCAACATATTGTTCCCTATTACCTCTAACAGATCATGCGAATAAAACAAGGCAATGTCGTCCGCAAAAGCGCATATATCACCTTTAAATTGAAGTTTTAATAGGTCATTGATAAATATAAGAAACAGAGTTGCAGAGATCACCGATCCTTGCGGGACTCCAGATCTTACGGTCAGGGGATTACTATTTGAGTTTCTTATTCTTACGACCTGCTTCCTTCCCACAAGGAAACTTCGGAACCATCGCAATGCAACTCCTCTAACACCCACTGCATTTAATTTATCTAATAAAATACCATGACTAACTAAATCGAAAGCTTTCCTGAAATCAATAAATAAACCTGTTGTTTTTTACTGGAATTGAAATTGTTATAAATTTTATCAGCAACTGAAATCAGCGCATCTTCAGTTGATTTGCCTTTAATGAATCCAAATTGTTTATTACTAAAAAATTTCAAGTTATTTAAATAGTTCAGCAAACGAATTTTAATAATTTTTTCAAATATTTTAGAAAAAACTGACAACAAGCTTATTGGTCTTAGATTGTCAAGTTTTGTTGAGTTGTTATTTTTCCAGATTGGAACAACAACACTTAATTTTAATTTTTCGGGGAAGACTCCATTACCAAAACTCAAATTGATGATATGTGCCAATACACATGCAATTTCATCCGATACTAATTTAACAAGTTGAACAGAAATGTTGTCAAAGCCGGTTGATTTTTTGTTTTTCAAGTTACTAATAATTAGTTTCACTTCAGTAGGAGTAGTAGGTTGTAAGAAAATTGAGTGCGGCTGATTGTATAGTGGCGGCAGAGTGTTATCAGGGACTGTACCTCCACCTGACCCCTGTTCGGACTGTACAGAGATAAGATAATCATTGATGGCGTGTGCAATATCTAAAGGTTCATTTAATACTGTACCATTGTCCAATTCTATTTCCTCTACACTTTTACTGTTATTTCTACCTGTTAACTTATTTATTAAACTCCACTGCACTTATATTTAGGGGTAGATTTAAATATAACAAATTAAAAGAACATAAATTAATGTGCTGTAATAATAAACCAGCCCGAGCTGTAATGCCTAACGATGATGTAGATGATCCAGTTGTATTGAAATTTAAAAATACTCAAAATATGTTTAAATTGCCCGTAGTCATTTACGCTGATTTTAAAAGCTTACTTAAGCCAGTTAATGCTCAAGTGTCAAAATATACATATGTTAACAATGTTAATGAACCAATGAGCTTTTGCGTGTATATTGTGTGCAGTGATTCATTACCACAATTTATAAAAAATGCGCTTCCACAAAACCCATACTTATATAAAGGTTTAAATGCTGCAAAAAATTTTATGAATTATGTAGTAGAATTAGCAAACATAGTTGGGGATTGTATTTCAATACATAATTGTGAAATGATACCTTTGACTTTGGAAGAACAGATTCGTTTTAAGAATACAAAACAATGTGAAGCATGTCAAAAATCGTTTACTTCGACTCTTAAACCTCATAGAGATCACTGTCATTTAACAGGCCACTTCAGGTCTGTATTATGTAAACATTGTAATTTAAGGAGGCAGGCACAAAAAAGTATTCTAATTTTTATTCATGGAAGCGCTAATTACGATTCTCACTTTATTGTGAAACAATTAGGATTTGATAAAAGACGAATTGATGTAATTCCAAACTCAACGGAAAAGTACATAACCTTTTCAGAACAAACTAGAAGTGGTGTTAACATAAGATTCATCGATACTTATAAAATCGTGAACTGTAGTTTAGCCACATTAGTAAATAACTTACCAAATGATAAGTTCATACACATAAAAAAGTTTTTTTCTAATCTAGATTTGCCTTTAGTAACCCGGAAATGTGTGTATCCTTATGAATACACATCTTCCTGGGAAACGCTAAATGAGACTAAATTCTCACCGAAAGAAAGTTTTAAAAATTCAATTTCAAATTGCGATATATCTGATGAAGATTATGTTCATGCCACTAATGTATGGAATCATTTTCGCATAAACACATTGGGTGAATATAGTGATCTGATCTAAAGTTAGACGTTTTGTTGTTGGCAGATGTATTTGAAAACTTCAGAGATTTGTGTTTAAATAGTTATCATTTAGATTGTGCACACTATTTAACACTACCAAGTTTCACTTTTGATGCTATGTTAAAGCATACAAAAGTTGAACTTGAACTTCTCAGTGATTATAATATGTACCTATTTATTGAAAATGGTATTAGAGGAGGCATTACTTCGTGTGTTAAGAGACACGCATTAGCCAATAATCCTTATATGGGTAGTATGTATGATTCTAGTGTTAAAAATACTTATTTAATGTATCTAGATTGTAATAATTTATATGGCTGGGCTATGGCTCTACCAATGCCCTTGAATAACTTTACATGGTTCACTGGAAATTTACATACTTTCAATGTAACAGCCATACCTAATGATTCCGATATTGGTTACATTTTAAAAGTCGATGTTGACTATCCTGCTTCTCTACATAGAGAACATAATGATTTACCATTTTTACCAATAAGTGAATGTCCTCCAAATTGTAAATTTAGAAAATTGTTAACAACTTTAAAACACAAAGAAAAATATATTTGTCACTATGTAAATCTTAAGCAAGCTCTTGAAAATGATCTTGTATTAAAAAAAATTCATAGGATTCTTCAGTTTAACCAGTCATGCTGGTTGAAAAGTTACATAAACTTAAAAACTGAAAACCGTCAAAAAGCAACAAATGAATTTGAAAAAGATTTTTATAAATTACTTAACAACAGTATGTTTGGTAAAACTATAGAAAATATTAGAAAAAGGATTGATCTGCGGTTAGTGTCATCACAAAAAAGGCTTAATTTGTTAATTAATAAACCAACAATTTTAGATAGAATCATTTATGACGAAACTCTTTGCGCAGTAGAGTGTGCAAAAGAATGTATTGTTTTTTACAAACCGATTCATGTTGGATTTTCAGTTTTGGAAATCAGCAAAACAATGATGTATGATTTTCATTATAGAGTCATGAAACCTAAATATGGATCTAACATTACTATCTTATATATAGACACTGATGCTTTCTTTTATTCAATTCAAACTGATGACTTTTACAGAGACTTAATAAATAATCCTGAATTCAATAGTCATTTTGATTTGTCTGATTATCCTTCAAATCATATGTGTTATAATCTTGTAAACAAAATGGTTTTAGAAAAATTTAAAGATGAATGTAATAGTATTTTATTATTAGAATTTAGTGGTTTACGTCCTAAATTGTACTGTTTTAAGACTTTAGAGCCTTTAAAAAAAGATGTTGATACAAATCCAGAACCAACTGAAAAAAAGAAAGCAAAAGGTATTACTAAAGGTGTTGTTCAAAAGGAAATTCTGTTTGATGATTATAGACAGTGTTTATCAACTGGTAATAAAATAAGAAAAAATGTTAAATTATTTAGATCTAAAAAACATAACATAGAAACTGTTACAAAATAGCGCTAAGTAATAATGATGATAAGCGGTACATATTAAGTAATGGATTGGACAATTTAGCATATGGCCACCATGAGATTGAGAACTATAGTGATGATTCTGATGTTTGAATTGTTTGTTAAATATTGAATAAATATATGTTCATTTAAAGAAAACTGTGTTGTTTATAATCTTCATCCTTTCTTATATACTAGTAAAATAGATTATTCATATAGATGGAGAAAAAAGTAACACCTGAATACTGATAAACAGTGTTTATAATTAAAAGAAATATAGTACATATTTATTAACAATGCACCTTTTAAATAATCTTTTTTACAATACCCGAAAGTGGGGTGTATTGGATCAAAGCATAATGAATGATCAGACAATATGCCGTTGTATCCTTTGGTATATCAGCTGTTGTTTGAATCTCGATGCGAACGTCCAATGATCCAGTTTTTAAAGTCTCAACTTGTTTTGAACAATCAATTTCTATTAAAGGTGTCTTCTCTTGAAAAGTCATTTTATCCAAACAAGGTTGATCATCACCACCTATGTAATATGATGATTGAAATCTTGAATACATATCATATAAAATTGATTTATTTCCATTTAAATTATCATATGGATAGTACTTGCTGTTCAAGTACAGTTTTATATTATCCAAATTACAAAAATCAAAATGTGAAGCATTCTTATTTGCTTTGTCTTTACGATCAGTTTGAAAACCAATTATTACATATCTTGGCTTCTCCATCATGGATGATGTTTTGACTGTCCAAGTTAGAAACTTTGTAATCGGTAATGATGGGTACTCATGTAACTGCCATCTTCTGAATGGTATAGATATGGGCTGGTCTCTTTCAGTCAAATGTAAAAGAGATAATTTCACTTCATCATCAACTCGAACATACGGCATTTTCCAAACTACTTTATTAAGTTGAATTTGAAAGTCAAATAAAGATGCAGCTGGTTGAAGCACAACGTTTTTATCATTAGATGAACGTAACAGGACTAGTTCTTGTTTTACATTCAGTAAAATATGATTATAATCCTCGGCAAAACCGAGTAGTAATTTAAGTGGAACACAAAACGAAAATGATGTTTTATCATTCATCACACCCATGGTTTCGTTTTGCCAACATGCGTTCTGCATCCAATACTTGTCTCCTGGTCTAGAGGTAAGTAAATTCTTTATTGTTGTAGAAATACCTACGTTTTTTACTCTATCAATTTCAGTTCCACACAGTTCGTATCTGATTTCATCAAACAGAAATGCCATAGCATAACTAACCAAATGAGTTGTGGTGTCATCAGTTGGGGTTGTACCTGATTTAACAAGTTTACCTTCTAAAAGTAGATAGCTTTTACTAGGCAATGTGTAAACATCTTGCTGATGAACAGGTATCCGTATCTCATCACTTGTTTTGTAAGAATTTGACGTATACGGATTATGAGAATGCCATTCAATATCAATGATAGAACTATCGAAGCTAGGATTTGTTCCTATATCTAAAATATTATTCATCCTTACTCTTGAAAGAGGACACTTTTGTACGTAGATATATTTTGTTCCGTAATGTTAACTGCTTAACGACTTGTTCACGACTGACACCAGATTCTCTTTTTGCGGTCGATGTTTTATGTGTTTCTTTATTCGATACAGTAGCGGGAAATACTAAGCAGATTATTTTCTTCTCGGTCTAATATCTACTCTTATATTGATATATTCTTCTCTAAAATTAATTAAATTACCAAATTGATCTTCTAAATTAATATAAAATTCGCTCAAACTCAATTGCTTGTTTATTGGTAGATATTTAACTGTATTTGGGATTTCTACAATTTTAAATTCCGGCGCTACAGTTGGATAGAATTCGTGTAGTGCGTAACCTTCAATCCCGTCTCTATAAGACCCTCGGACTAAATTACATGTGATTCGTATGATGTCTACTTTATTAACTCTTTGCGGCATAGTGATGCAGTTTTAACATCACCAATTCATTGTCACTTGCGGCATAGTGATGCATAAAATGCATCACCTCATATTTTCATATGCCACAACTAGTGCTATCTTGTGACAATGCCTACAATGATTCCAACTAGTTGCTACTTTATCCACTAGATGGCAGGGGCTGTTCAATCAGTTCCAGCAGTGTATTTTCCAGTGAACGTAACCTTTATGTCATGCAGTGCACGTGGTTTCCTGAGCTGTCGATTTCTTATTATTTTTAGTGGTAAGTTATTACTCCATATCCATGTATTATATATGAAGGGCTGGCGGGATAAAAGGGATAAGTCCATAAATTTTCAAAAATGATGTTTTTATGCCTAACTATACATTGAACCAATGTCTTTTGAATGGTGTTGTTGGTTGTGGGATAAATGGGACCAGTCATTCTAAAATTAATAAACCAATAATACTCTATTCGGGGATAAAGGAGATCAGTCCGTTCTGTTTGAGCAATAAAAGGGACCAGTCCAAAGAGTCGTGAGAATTGCGTGATGACTGAGATCAGTCCAAGCGCTTGTTGATATGTAAACTACGACTCTTAATCTCATGGAGAATAAAGACGAACAAGACACTTACATAAGCGGATTGATATCTGTTCTTCCTGTACAACGTCGACGTAATCGGAAACCAATAGAAAAGGCTAGATTGCCTAATTCGGCCACTTTTAAGTATAGAGTCCGTGGTAAAAATGATGAGGGCCAGACAGTAGAGTATGACGTTTGCAAAAAGGCTTTCTGTTCTATTCATGGAATAGGAAAAAAACGAGTAGAACGTGTTTGTACTGGTCTTGCAGCTACTGGATTTTGTTAAAAGAGCAAGCAAGGAAAACATGATGTTAGGCCTCAAAAGATTAAGGATGATGTTTTAAATTTAATTAGAAACTACATTAAATCATTTCCTTCCAGGAACAATCATTATGGTTTGAAGATTCCAAATGAACTTACCTGCAACAAGATTTGAATGTTAAAAAAATGTTTGAATTGTTTAAGATACAGAATCAAGAAGTAAAGGTGTCCTACCACTACTACAGACAAATCTTTTTAACAGAATTTAATATAAGCTTTGATTATCCACGAGTGGACACTTGTTCTACTTGCGATGAATTTCATTCTAAAATCAAAGGTTTGGAAACCGAAAAAAAGAACTCCACAAACATTGACAGAATAAAAGAAATAGAAAACGAAATAAGTCGATTAACGACATCAAACACACTTCACAAAAGAAAGGCTCAAATTTTTTACCATAGAAAAAGTGCATCAGTTAATGATGGTCGGACTTCTGTACCAAAAGAGGCCATTTGCTTTGATTATGGCAGAAACTTGCCAATCCCAAATGTGTCGACTAATGACGTTTATTATAAGAGACAGCTGTCTTGGCATGTTTTCAATATCACAGTATTATCATCAGGTCAAAGTTATTTCTACTTATACACAGAGACAGTGGGGAAACTCAAACATAGTCTGCTCTCTCTTACACGACTTCTTTTATAACCACCTACCACTAGAAGTCAAGGAAATATGCTTCTTTTGTGATGCATGTGGCGGCCAAAACAAGAATTTTACCATGTTACGGTTTATGCATTATTTGGTCCACCATGAGAAACGTTTTACCAAAATTACTCTCACTTATCCAATCCGTGGCCACAGCTACTTAGACTGCGACAGGCAAATGGCTTTATTAAACCCAAAAGCTTGGCTTGAGACACCGGAAGCTTGGAAGGAACACTTTGATTCAGCTCGGCAGAAACCTTCACCTTTTGTAGTTCAACTTATAACACAAAATGACCAAAACAGTGATCAGATTGCTGGGCAAAATATTTTTCGAAAATTGACGCTCTGTCTAGCTCCAATTCCAAAGAAATTGGAAGTTTCCAATTCGACCAATACGAGAGGTGACGACCGACAACAACACTGACACTATTCTTTACCGGACCACGTACAACGAATCATGGGAAAAAGCAACCATTGTGAAAAGGAACAATCGACCACCACAAAATGAAGAATTCACTCTACCAGGCATCTCCTATGTGGTAATTTAATTTTCATAGGAACGTTTATACATTTAAAAAAAAAAATAGGTTTTTAATCACTTTGTTTTTATTTTAGGGCCCATTCCGATAAGTGCAGCAAAATATCGAGACCTACAGATTTTGGCCAAATTCTGTGAACCTAAAGCTAGGATCTTCTTTGTAAACCTTCCAAACAATTAAGCAGGAAGAGAACACTCTCTGATCATAGTTTGTATAATTACTTAACTTGTAACATGTAATAGATAGTTTATTTAACTGTAATAACATGTAAAGTCAAAAATAAAAATGACGTTTGAAACAGTATTTTTTTAAAGTCACTCTTATTGGAATAAAGGGGATAAGTCCTACGGACTAATCACCTTCTTCCTACAAAAACTTATAGTTTAGACACTGTTTTGAACAAAAACTACCTGATATCATTTTTTACTGTACTTTTGTACTACAAATTGTTAATATATATATTTTAAACTACTAAGTGACAAAGAGAACCAAAAAATAAATTATCAAACACAACAGTTATTTGGTTTCAGATCACTTTTTTTGCTCCCCTGAAAAATGTTTGAAAGTGGACTTATCCCTTTTATTCCGCCAGCCCTTCATATTGTTTTGTCGTATATTTCCTTAGGTTTATTAAATACTACGTTTATTTTTATTACGGAACAAGGATGTTAGAATAATGAAGGTACTCGTATAATGGTGATGTTAATTTTGCATCACTATGTCACACGGGTATATCAATGACTATAAAACTTCAATGTAAGAATGTTACGTATTTAATTTTCCAAGTCTGAAACAAACAATTTTGAAAACCTTACTCAGAAATAAATCAAAGAAATTTAATTTTTTATTTTATCACATTATATTCGTAGAAGCACACACAGAATTCTCTTGTAGTGTGCTAATTCGAGCTTCTCTCTTATTTACAGAATAATGTCAGACAAAAATCTCACTACTGAAGAAATTGAAGAGATATTTTACAGTATTCCTTCTGACAATGAGTCCATTGATGGATTAGAAGATGACAATGAAAATTCCCAAGAAGATTTTGAGAATCAAGTAGGCCTGGGTTATAACTTGTATGATGAACTACCGGTACAAGACACTATTGACTTTTCTTTTGATGAATTGCCACAACCAGACCAACCTGCTGATGACAATTTCGTATATGACACGAACGAGGGCACCGATGTTTCTTGTAATGATTCAATATTACATCCCATTGTAATAAATGTTCCATCAGCGGCTTCTTGCAATGAAAAAACAACTGTTCCTCAATCATGTAGGCCTATTTTGGATGGGCCAGCAGATCCTACACTTGCAAGTCAAAAAATGTACCCCCCTTCCTCTACTGCTTCCAGCGCAAGAGCATCTAAGCGCCACAGACTAGACAAAAATTCACCCTATCCAAACAGACAACATTTAAAGATACAGCCAATGGTAATAAATGTTCCATCAGCTGATGGGCTATCAGATCCTCCACTTGTAAGTCACACAATATCCCCCTCTTCCTCTTCCTCTTCTACAGCAAGTGCATCTAAGCGCCATAGACTTGACACACATTCATCCTCATCTCCAAATAGACAAAATTTGAACAAACAAAATTTACGGACACCCCCTACTTACAACAAAACCGGTACCACTTCTCCATCAGGTATTATGGATGGATCATCTGGTCCTACACAGTTGATTCAAGACTTAGAAGCCAAAGAGCCTATTAATCTATTTCGGCAATTTTTTGATCCTAATATAATCAAAAATCTAACTTTTCAGACAAATCTTTATTGCCAACAAAGTGGTAAGAGATTTACACCTACAACGAATACAGAAATTGAAACATTCTTGGGAATAAACATTTTAATGGGAATAAAGAAACAGCCTAGTTATAAAGACTACTGGTCTTCTGATGAAGATCTTAACGATCCATACATTAGTAAGCTTATGCCACTCAACCGGTTCAGCTGGCTGCTAGGTAATTTACACTAATGATAATTCTCTCATGCCTGAGAGGAACACTCCTGAGTACGACAAGTTATACAAGATTCGTCGCTTACTGGATGCACTAGCAGACAATTTTGAAAAGAATTTTAATGCAGGACCTATACTCGCAGTAGATGAGTCAATGATAAAATTTAAAGGCAGGTCCAGTTTGAAGCAATACCTTCCAAAAAAACCTGTGAAGAGAGGTTACAAATTATGGATGCTAGCAGAAAAATCAGGCTATTGCCTGCGTTTTCAGTTGTACACAGGCAAGTCTGGGTCACAGGCAGAAGTTAATCTTGGCGAAAGAGTAGTAAAAGAATTGACAAGCAAACTTAAAGGAAAACATCATACCTTGTATATTGATAATTACTTCGTTGGTTATTTCCTAATTGAGGACCTGAAAAAAGATCAAATAAATGCCTGCGGAACTATCAATGCAGGGAGGAAGTTCCTTCCGGAATTTAAGGATACAAAGACAATGAATAGAGGAGACTATGACTACTTTACAAGTACCACTGGAGTATCTGCTATTAAATGGATCGATAATAAAGCTGTTCTTGTTTTAACAAACTGCCATGATCCAAGGGAGATTATTTTAGTAAAACGAAAGCAAAAGAATGGGGAAAGAATCAATGTTAAATGTCCCTTAGCCATTAGTGAGTACAGCAATCACATGAACTGTGTCGATCGTTTCGACCAAATGAAAGAAGTTTATAAAATTGATAGGAAAAGCAAGAAATGGTGGCTCAGAATCTTTTTTTATTTCGTAGATGCCTGTGTTGTAAATTCTTTTGTTTTGCATAAGTGCCTCCCGGTAATTCGCTTTGAAATGAAGGACTTTAGAAGAAAAATAGTCCATGGACTAGTAAGTCAAAGGAAGGTAGAAGCTGAAGCAAACTTATCCAAAAGGCCATTACCATTCAACTCAAGCAAGCCACAAGTTCCTCTGGAGGTGAGAGAGTCGGGTTCAAACCATCAACCAGCAAGAACTACAAGAAGATGGTGTTCAGCTTGCAGCACCAAAAAGAAACCCGTCCAAACAATGTGGATATGCTCTATCTGCAAAGTGCCTCTTTGCCTTGGAAAGTCAAAAACTTGTTTCCAAGAATATCATGGGAAAACGGTTTAGTTAAGTTAGAAAGTTGTTTCACAATAAATAATACATGAATTTATGAAAACTGTAACTATGACTTCTATAAAACTGTAACTATGGAAACTATGAGTTTTTTATGAAAACTGTAAATAAAATTCTTTGTAGTACTCATCAAAAACTAGTACATTATTTTCCTTTTTGAATAATTGTAGTAATTATTGCCATAATATTAATTTATTTGTGTGATTTCTACAAATATAGTTGTTCTTGTAGTGATGTAAAATTTACATCACCAAAGATACCGAGAGGCGTAGTGATGCAAAATATGCATCACCCTATTTTGTGCCATTTCACTGTATTAAGAATAGTTATATGTAAAAATACAAATTAATATGTCTTTTTAAGCATTTAATAAGTAAAAAATTCGATTTTCTTACGTTTTTACAAATATGACCATATCCGTGCCACATGGGGCTACAAAAGGGCCATTTATCTGTGCCGCAAAGAGTTAATGGACACTTGATTAGGCGACTTGTGCACTTTATTCGCTTCTAATTTCACACCCTTTTCAAATCCTAATAAGGACGCAATGGTGTTCTCTTTGGTGAAATCGATCTCTAGTGAACAACTTAAGTGACTTTTTAGTGTATTGTTATTAGCCTCGAGTTTAAAATACGTTGTAGGAGACTTTACCTTTAATTCCTCGATTACAAAATTATTTATATCATCTATTTCATAAGAACCGGTAGCTATACTTATTTCTACATCTTTGCCGATGTACAGTTTATTATTTACATTCTCTTCAATATTAGGAATTGAATTGTAAGTCATGAGGTCCATAAAACCCATCTCCTATTCGTCTGACGATGAAAGATCCATAAATGGAAAAAGTGTGCACTTGAGGCTTGAACTTCTACCTGTAATACAAATCATATCCGTCGTGCGATAAAGTCTAAACACAAATGACCACAATTTACAGTATTAAATTCTTGTTTAGGAAAGTAATTATATCTAATCACCACTCGATATGGTCCGCTGTTAAAATACCTCTGAAGTTCTAACGGTGGTCTCAGATTACCGAAACTATCAAAATAATCAATGTCAAAATCGCGCTTATAGTAACATACCCAATGCGTACCCCATCCTGTAATACTGTCTAGATTTACAACACCAGATTCCTTTTCGTTAATACTTGATGGAAGTAAATCTCTCATAAATACACCTCTAAAATATGGTATTTTCAATAGTTTCGCATATTTGATTATATCTTTATTTGTTAGCGGAACATTTGGTATACTGTCTATGAGTAGTGATGAATATATTAGTTTTTTTTAACTGATCCAGATCCTCTGTACGGTTTTAGGTTCAAACCTTTACCCTTCTTTTTGTTTATTGACTGTCTTTTTCTTTTTCTATTGTTAGGTTGTTTCCTTCGTGGCTTTTTACTCTTACGTTGTCGTCGACGTCTTCTGATATCAAAGCCGCTACCTAATTTACTTTTAGCTTTCATTACGTTTGTAACTAACCAAGCAGCCACCTTTTCACCTAAACTAGAATCTGATGACCTCACTCTTTCCCAAGCTCGTTCGGCCAATATTCTATCGGCTATTGATCTTTGCTCACTGTCCTTATACTTATCGTATGCAATGTCGTGATCTTTACAAGCTGAATCTAATTTATTAATTCCTCTATCACCTCTGGCTAATCTCTGTTTTACGTTAGTACCAGGACCACACCACTGATAACCTGGTAAATGTAGTTCTGTGGGTAATATATCTATAGCTCTATTGATGACACTACTAGCCACACTCCCTAATGTACTTATCAGTCCTGCGCCACGATAAGAAATACACGTCTGTTCATCGTGTGCGTTGGTTTTATAATGTCAGTATAATCATGAGCATCGATAAGTTTGGACGTCAAAATGTTAGTAGCAGTAACAAAGGTCTTAGAGGACCTAAAGGAATCGGGTTTGAATTAACTAAGGAAGGCAATTATGACATTCGTCGCAAAAGGTTGCGTAATGTAATGGAACCCGAAGATGATGGAGACGCTGTAAATTTAAAACGACATAAATCGTCATTTAATAAATGTTTAAAACTAAATGATGATAAAAAGTACGATGCTAAAGGATCAACAGTTTGTCATGTAGGTGATCCGACTAATCCGACCGATGCTGTGAACTGTAAGTTTATCAAAGACCGCTGTGTGACATTTGATAATACAGAAATTAATGCAAAAAAATCATACAATTAGCAATGTGTTAGATCCAAAAAATCTCGAGACGCCGCAAATAAATTGTATGTAGACACAGTGTGTCCACCCATTACTGAAACTTATTGGAATTTTAAAAACAGGAGATTAGTTAATGTCGGTGATCCAATAAACATGAATAATGTTATCAATTTAAAGTACTTCTTCAGTAAAACACTCAGGTCCAATTCGACTTCGTGGGACTTTGTGAATAAAAGACTAACCAATGTGGCCGACCCTACTCATATGCAAGATGGTGTTATGCTTAACTATTTGGTTAGATCAATTAGTAATATTTTATATGAACTATATAGATTATTGGCTCCAAGTGGCGACCCAATCAGAACATTAAAGAATGAAGACTGGATAAACATGACAATTGTCGAACCATTTTTCATAGATCCAAAAACAAAAATTGCTAGAAATAACTAAACTGTAAGTAATTGGTGAAAATAAAATTATACAGTAAAAATGAAATGGAATATTATTTTATTTATTACCTCAATATACAATACTTTTACGAGTTAATCTAACACATTTCTCATCTAGTTCATTTAATTCTTCAATTATAGAGTTTATTTCATTCTGGTGTCCAGTGTGACCAATATCTTCCGAAGCATTCAAAATCCTCAGGCGGTCGACCAGTTCGTTGGGATCATCGTAATATATGAAGTTTGGTTTGGCATCAGTCAAGACAATGCCACTTCCACTCACGGTTTGTTGCACCAAATGTGAATATGTACTCATTTCATTTGTTAATTCATTTTCTCGTGTAGCAATTAAAGATATGATGTTTTTATACTTATTCCCCCTGTTAGACTTCACTTTCCCTCTAGGTGAATAATTTATCTTGTGAGCATTGGTATCTCTGAGAATCATAGCGTAGCTATCAAAATCTTCTTCACTGTACACATAAGGATTAGGTATATTCATAAATAAAAGTTCGTATAAACCACGTGTACCCTCATATCTTTTACCATTTATTATAAAATCATCTATATCAATTTCTAATGGCTTATCACCGATCATCCATTGATCGCCTTCGACTCTTATACCATAATTATGATCTACTTCTTTACCACCTTTAAGTAATTTTAAAAAGTACTCTTTCGCTAGTCTTCCCTTAAACTCACGTAGTACGTATTCCCTAGCTAAATTTTTTCCTTGAGGTGTTTTCAAAAAGTCTTTACCCGATACCACAGCCGGTGAAACGTACGTTTCTTCAACCATCATATCTTCTTCTTCCTGTGGACTTGAATTCGGTTCCATAATGTCATCATCATCAGCATTTTCACCATCTTGTTGATCAATGTTAAAACCGGGTATAGCGAAGCGTTTTGATGTCGGAAGCGTATCTTCTGTATTTTCCCCATGCAGACGTTGTTTTCTTTTCACTCCTTGTGGAGGTGCACGTATGTAACGTTTTACAGGCGTTTCAAAATCCTCTAACTGACCTTTTCTTTTAAGTTTATTGATTCCTTGTTCTGTTATTTCTTCTTTCACTTGTTGTTGTTGCTGTTGTAACTTTTCTCCTTCTTCTGCAATCTTTTTAAGTGGCTCAGCAATGGGTTTTAGCTGTTTTTCCCACATCTCTTCACTATCCAACATTTCCCTCTTCATAGATCTATGTTTTTGCTTAATATTTTTCCTTATTTGAGTAATTTCCTTTATAACCTCCTCTTTACTTTTATTGGCTAAAACCTCGTCAATAGAAAGTGTGGAAGAGGACGACATTATGTGTCTAACTCGGATGATGAGTACAATATAAATGATTAAAAGAAAAAATATGGAACGTTAAATTACCCCCCACTACCACATTTATAATTTTACAAAAATATCAAATCCTCTACGATACCGACCTTTGTTTATATCACTATCCTTGTCTATTACAACAAATCCATTTTTTGACATATCCCAAATCTTTGAACACATATGCTTGAACTGACTAAAACTCATATCAGGACTGACATGGTCTTGATAAATGTGATTCAAATTGCGATCATCTTGTTTAAATATAACTAAAAGATTCGCATTGTCTCTAACCAATTGTTTGGGTATAAAACTGTAAGTTTGACAAACGTAAAAAGTGTCAATATTGTTATGACGTCCCATCGAAAAATAGTTTTTAATATTATTCTGTTTGCCACAAGCGATATCATCAAATATCATTACAGAATTTGCCTCAATCTCACTTGGATGAGGTACTTCATCGTTGTCTGAATAAGGATGATATCCTATTCCATCTAAATTTGACAGTACACACTCGAGGAATGTATACTTCTTTTGATACAGTGATTTTGAAAAAATGTATACATTGTTAAAAAACAAACCCTTAGGTGAGAATAATAAGTTTAAAAGTAAATTGGTTTTCCCACAATTTGATGGACCCACTATTAAACATCTGATTGTGTTTGGTAATAAATGTCCGTGTCTTTTCATACTCTTCTCTGTCTTCTTATCAACTAACATGTCTAAATTAACGATTGGCAGTGTTACAGACTGTTTAAGAAACTTCATTACTATCGTAAATCCTTTTTATCAATCCAGGAGTCATGTGATTTATCAAAACCCAGCCAACGCACTAATAATCTATCGCCTTTTATCTTTATAATTTTTTCAATCAAGTAAGTATCTCCAAAACGTGTTTTACTTAACTCTTCTTGATAAAACCCACCTTTTATTACATCACCTTTGTCGTCTTTTAGTACGTATGTAACCGGTCTAGTCGGTTGTATTTTCCATACTGTGTAAATCTCATTACTCCACCTAGGCCAATAACCTTTATTGAATTGTTTAGTTAATCTACTTATTCTAACTCGATCACCAGTATCAAATTTGGAATGACTATGATATTTTTTCCTATTTTTAACTATGTGTAATAATATTTCTTGTTCATTTCCAATATTGACCTGAACAGGCTTAACACCAATAGTTCGATGAATGGTATTATTATAGGTTTTCAACATCTTTGGCAGTAAATCTAACCACTTGAAATTACCTTGCTGACTAAAGTAGACACTTTAGAGGAGGAGACCCACATGTTACTTTTCTAAAGGAGACCCACATGTTACTTTTTAAATTACGATTGAATCTTTCAACAATTAAAGCTTTTTTATCAGAAAAAGTAATATAATGATTGATATTATATTTAATTAACAAGAACTTAACCTTAGAATTAAACCATTCTGTACCTTGGTCCGTTTGAAAATTCTTCATAGAATGTTTTTTCAATATAGGTTCAAGTGCGATTACTATATCATTAGCACTTTTTGACTTTATTGGTACTGCAAAAGCAAATTTACTAAAACAATTAATTACAGTCATAGTATATTTAAAATCTTTGTTAGATTTTGAAAAAGGAATCATTTCGACTAAATCTGCTTGATATAAGTCGTTGATTCCTTTAAGTTCTACATAACGTGTAGGATAGAAACGTCTTGCTTGTCTATGTAATTCTTTTGCAATACCTGCTCGTACATTGTTCATTGTTACCAGATGAATAGGTGGAAGCAAAATGAAACAAATTATTAAGATACAAACATATATATTTACTACATTTTAACTAGTTTACAAAAAGGTGATGCTTTTAAATGTTCTTCTTTCGGATTATCCTCCGGACTCCAATCTTCTAGAACGACACCACATGAAATACAACTGACAGCGTCTCCAGCATCAGTATAGTAGAGGCCTGCATCTACCATATTTTGAATGTTATGATACATCTTTGGCCATCTGAAGAATGTTTCCAGCATATTGTCCTCGGTGTTCTTAACAGATTTTTTATATTTACTATAGTTACAAAAGTCTCCCGACATATTTTTAGACATTGAACAGTCAGGATTTTCTAGCTTATGAAAAAATTCACATGTCTTATGGTTAACTTAACATCATCGGATTGCCAACCACAACATACTATATTATCAAAAAGTTTAGTACAATAGAATCCAGATTTGATCAAGTCTCTCTTTGTATAATTAAAAATAGAACAACAAACATCGTCTTCACTATAACTATCACCACTACTATTACTACTACTATTAGCACAACAACAAGTAGGACTCATACCAACTCGATGGTCAAGACTGTAATGATTAGTTTAATTTAGGCTGTGATACAAGCTGTGGTGGGGGTGTACAAAAATAACAATTCCTCCTTTTTGGGTAAGGTCCATCAAATGTATCTTGAAAAGATTTAAGCCCAAAATGGAAATGATCTGTACTTCTTAAATTGCTCAATATTTCCGGATCATTTCTCAAACTGTTGGGAAGTCTATCAAATATCAATTCTAAATCTTCGGTATGATTAATTATAAAACTTTTTGGTAAATATTTTATCAATTCAGGTTGTAAATTTTTATATCCTCTGCGATAGCATTCTCCAATAGCAAGATTTACAGTTTTTTGCCTATCCTCAACTAATTTCTCAAGTTTAATCCATTGAAGTAGTAAATGAACATAAATATATGCACAGTTTAAAGGATCATGATTGAAGGTACATTTTTTCATAGCACTAGTCTGAGTTTGATTTCTAATAACACTTAAACTAGGACATCCTAAATCTTCTAAATTAATTACATTAACTTTAAACTCTGACAAAAGGTCAGTTACAAATTGCTTCTTCTCATATCCTTTAACATACACATTACCAAAAATATTACAACCTCTAAGCACATCTTTTAGTTGATTATATTCTCTAAACCCAGAACCCCAATAGAGTCCATGGAAGTACTTCTTCAACCACACAACTTGCTTTTGAACATTTTCTGGTAACTTGTTAAAATGACAAGGTGGTTGAAACAATTGTAGTTCATAGACTTGCTCATCGGTGGATATGACAGCCAACTCCTTTACAATAAACTTGTTGTCTTGGTTTTTAAATCCTTGAAAATCCAAAATGAACTCCATATCTGTACGAGTCACTATTAATAACCTTGAGGATGAGATTAATACTAATCATGATGATGCACTGCTTCTTCTATTTATAGTCATCATTGGTGACGTAAATCGATGATTCATCAGTTCAAAGGTTGTAATGATGTAATTTAAGTAAAGGTTACTTTTATAGACTGATATTCTGGGTTAAAAAATAAACTAAGTCACAAATTATAATCTAATTATTATTTATTATAATTTTTATCATTAGATTTTGACTTATATACACTGCAAGCACTCAATGTGCAGTCTGATTTTTCAGTTTTCATATTAAGAAGTTTCAATTTTTCATTAACACGAAACATATCAATAAGCCGTCTAGTATCAGGTCTTCGATCCTCTTCGGGTAAATTATAAACTTTTACAGTATCAGAAAATTGAACTTTCTTCATTGTTTCAAAAGATCAGTCTGTATTCCAGGTTAACGAATAATGATTTATCACTATAGTATTTCATATACGTATCCTTCCATGAAATAAATGGTAGAAATGCTTCTTTATTAACACTTTCCTTCTTACAATATAAAAACCAAAAATATTCGCACTCAATACAACTGACGGTCTCCAAAGGAAGATCGAATAACAACTCTAATTTAAGATTGAATGGAAGCTTTATCTTTAGCCTTACTGTTGAATCTAGAATTAAACTGGTTATTTATCGCTGGCAAGAACCTTATCAATTGCAACCATTGGTCCGAATCCAGTTTTATTACTTCACGTTGACTATGTATCATAACATATGTCTTATCAGAATTGTTTTTGACTAAAGCACGTAATCTATTTCCTATTATTGTAAATAAAGATTCGTATTGAAGATTTCCATCATCATCATGTGAATAGATCTTGTGAGTTTCAGTGTTGACGGTGTCTAAGATAAGACTGAGTTCACTTTTATACTGAATTATTGTCTGTTACAATTAAGTAGAATATTGATACTTAAATCGTTTCCAAAACTCTTCATCAATTGCGTTAAATCCTTTTTTGAATTCTGTCCAATCATCATAATTAAAATGAACAAAACTATCAGGTTTAAATAAATCGTGTGAGTTGGCAGCACTGAGATATATTTTTGCAATTAATCGTGAGAGTTGGTAACACTGCGAATAAAACAGTTGGTACATTTTATATAGTATAAAGAGAAACAGATTTTTTTTTTCGTTTTAAATGGTCAATACTATATTAAATAGGAATTATTGGGAAAAATACATTTCATATAGTATAAATGCATCGGAGCCACGCGTTCTTCTGCCGCTACTTACGTTACCCTCTCGGGTGTGTCACTGTGCTGCAGTGGATTCGTCTCCTTCTCACAAACTGAAGGTTCTCGGATCGATCCCAGCACCGGCCATCGACACTTTTTGCCTCACACAATAAATACAATTAATTTAATAAATACGCCGTCAGTAGTAGACTTACAGCGACTTTGCAACGCCCCATGAAGAGTTTTCGCCAAATGAAGAGTCGGGGGTGGGGGAAGGTCACGTGACCTTAATCGATACTGTGATTTGATTTTGATTGACTTTGATTTGATTTTGATTGATTTTGATTGATTTTTAATGGGCTTTAATTTGATTTTGATTGATTTTTAATGGGCTTTGATTTGATTTTGATTGACCTTAACCGATTTTTAGTGGGCTTTGATTGACTTTGATTTGATTTTGATTGACTTTGATTTGATTTTGATTGACCTTAATCGATTTTTAGTGGGCTTTGATTGACTTTGATTTGATTGACTTTGATTTGATTTTGATTGATTTTGATGGTGGCGGCCACCTGCCGGATCCAAACGTTATTGATTGTTTCGGAGAGTAGGGAAGCCACCTGCCGGATCCAAGCGTTATTGATTGTTTCGGATAATACCTTCAGGGGTTTCCGGAGATTGTCGGGAACCTTCATTCCCTTGTTATACTATATAAAATACACTATTAGCCTTGTTATACTATATAAAATGCATTATTTTCTCTTATACTCTATAGTAAATCTATACTCCGATTGGTCCATTTTTGTGACGTCATCCAAGATGGCGGCGCCCATGTTTCCCGCCAAATTTTCTAACCTCACTTTTCCTAACCTCCCATTTCCCTCCAAATTCCCTTGTTATACTATATAAAATACACTATTAGCCTTGTTATACTATATAAAATGCATTATTTTCTCTTATACTCTATAGTAAATCTATACTCTATGGGACAGACTTTGACGCGCATTCCTTTCCCCGCTGCGGAAAGTGAATGCGTCTCTGACGCTAAAGCCGACCTTCTTCTTCTATTTGCTACCTCCTGCACTCTTGTGCTCTCATCCATCTTCTTACGGAATCCCCTCTGGTTATTTTCTGTTTTTATGTTTTCCTGTTTTTCTGTTTTTATGTTTATCTTTATGTTTTACTGTTTTTCTGTTTTTCTGTTTTTCTATTTTTCTGTTTTTCCTGTTTTTCTGTTTTTCTGTTTTCCTGTTTTTCTGTTTTTCTATTTTTCTGTTTTCATGTTTTTCTGTTTTCTTTTTTTTCTGTTTTCCTGTTTTTCTGTTTTCCTGTTAGTAGATAATATATGGGCGAATCATCCTCACTTTTCTGCCCTCTGATTGGTCGAGAGCGGTCACGTGACCAGATCAAAGATGACAGCCTTTCCCTTCTTATACTATATAAAATACACTCCTAACCTATCCTTTCCTCCGTTATACTATATAAAATGTAAAAAGATGGTGGTCTTTTATACATGTTCTTCCGGCGACTGTCGGCTACCTTCGTACGCTCTTCACCCAAATGCTACGCTCTGATTGGTTGCCTCCCTCACACGTAATCTTTCTCACACGTACTGTTAGCCTACCTATTTAAATTAATTTTGAATTTAATAGTTCTGAATGTTTAATAAATACACTGTCAACATGCGCTCTTACCAATACACGTTTTTAATTAATTATTTATACAATAATGAAGGGGCAATTCTTTTTATATTATCTGTTTATAATTTGACATTCACTGTTAGTCTACCTATTTAAATTAACTTTTTATTTAATTTTTCTCAATATTTTGTTTAGTACACTGTTAACATGCGCTCTTACCTTCATGTACTCATCTACGGCTTTCTTTAACATACATCGTTACCTACCTATACTTCCGTTAAAAATACCTAATCATTAGGTAACCTCAAATCCCTACTTAACACTCTAGACAACCCGCAATACACGTTTTATTTAAAAATTAAGGAACAGATATAATAGGTGATGACGTCAGCTCCCGCACTTAAGTATTACGTCACAGATTTCAAGGTCACGAGGAGTGTTTAAAAAAAAAAACTTCTTGCACAGAACAATTTCTATTTCCAGAAATTGTTCTGTGCAAGAAGTTTTTTCTCTTTCTTTTTTTTCTTTTTTCTTTTTTCCAACTTTATTTACAAATAAATATTTTACAAATACATATGTTACAAAAGTAAATCTTAAAACTAAACCGCAGTGTTGACTACTCTCCTTCAGTTTATCTCTGTTTCTTCAATTAACGGAGCTGTGAGATCTACTACTGGATATTCCATCTCCGGTAATGTGTTGTCATCCTCTCCATCAGTCTGTTGTAAGTGTCTCGTTCACTAGGTTTCCAAAACAAGCTTTTAAAAAGTCTTATAAATCTTTCTTCAGAAAGCTTGATTTCGGAACAATGACATTCGGATGGAATTCTCCAAATTTGTTTGACAAATATACATTCAGTAAAATGTACTCCAAAACGTTTTTCAACTGTAAATTTCTTTTTAAATTTTAATTCCTCCACTTTTTCTGCAATTTGACTCATTTCTGAAAGTTTCTCCTCATCACTGGAACACCATACTGGTCTTAACAATCTAATTTGAAACATAATTATTCTCAAGTCTGTGTTCATTGTAATGGTGTTTTCTGTGCGAGTCTTCAAATCAGAGTGACTAGGTGTATGTGTACAACTCCTATATATATATATATATACCCTCAACTAGGTGTGTGGTGGGGGGAAGCAATTTATTCTTTTTCCTACTCCCTTCCATAAACAACTCTATAGTCTGGGTTGGGCTAACTCGGGTTATAGCAATGCAGGTGAATCTGGGTTAACCTTACGTGGGTTATTAAAGCCCGGGTTAAATCAACGTGGGTTAGCAAAATCCGGGTTAACACAACGTATGTTAGCAAAATCCGGGTTAACACAACGTGGGTTAATAAAATCTGGGTTAAATCAGCGTGGGTTAATAACACCCGGGTTTACAGGTCTGGTGGGAAATGTTCTTCTGGCTGGAGCGTGTAGCTCTTTGGCGATGGTTTCTCTCACATTCATAACTGGATTGAATTGTGTCCAATTCATAACCGATTACGATTTTTGTAAACCAAAATATTTATTGGTTTTTAAGGGATTCCACAGCCCTTCCCCGCTGCGGAAAGTGGTAGCCGACCTTCTTCTTCTATTTGCTACCTCCTGCACGTTTGTGCTCCCTTAAGTCAGTTGTTTATATTTTTCATAAAAGGTGAAGGAAACCAAAGTATGAAATTTTTCCCGCAGTCTCTTTTCTCGCGCTATGTGCTTTTCCATTTCTACATCTGCAAGTTTTCTCTTACGACATTCCCTGTTGTAATGGATTCCACGTACAAAATTCTTTAAGTCCATTCAATCCACAGTGTCGAGGTATGCCTGGAGATATTTCTGTTCAGAATTTATCGACTCCCAATGCTGCCTAATTATCGGGTTTTCTTCACGCATAAACTTCATGTCCTCTTCGTACCATTGACATTCGAATTCGTTACGTGGTTGAGCATGCCATCTTTGACTAATATCATGTTCTAGCCACATAAAGTCCTTTTGTCTAAAATATTTACCACAGCAACACTTTGAAAATGTAATATTGGACAGTTTCATTGTATATATGAAGATTTGTACATAACTCATCCGTTTGGTTAAATACTACTTTGTGTACATTTAAAAATGTAAAAAAACTGGGTCTTTTAACAGTTTCAATGTACGTATATACAAAGTCTACAAGTAATACTTTGAGCACTACCACACTGTTACAGAATGTGGCTCGCCAAACGCCTGTGTCACAAAGGCGAAACATCAGCTTGCTTTAATATAAAGATTATATACTTCCAACTACATAAAAAATGTAAATTAAAAAGCATTCATTTTGTTGGAATCAAGCTTTGACTACTATCATACACTACTTCTGTACCATAGCTCTTGGTGTGAGATGATTAAGTCCGGGTGCTATAATCCGTTACGTGCGTGGCAACATCATCTAATGACAAGTCCTAATGACTTCCTTGATATCCAAATAAATGTCTATGCAAGTTTAGAAAAAAGAGAAAAAAAAAAAAAATAATGTAAGCAAGTTGGTATACCATTGAACAGAAATATCTCCAGGCATACCTCGACACTGTGGATTGGATGGACTTAAAGAATTTTGTACGTGGAATCCATTACAACAGGGAATGTCGTAAGAGAAAACTTGCAGATGTAGAAATGGAAAAGCACATAGCGCGAAAAAAGAGACTGCGGGAAAAATTTCATACTTTGGTTTCCTTCACCTTTTATGAAAAATATAAACAACTTACTTAAGGGAGCACAAACGTGCAGGAGGTAGCAAATAGAAGAAGAAGGTCGGCTACCACTTTCCGCAGCGGGGAGGGGCTGTGGAATCCCTTAAAAACCAATAAATATTTTGGTTTACAAAAATCTTAATCGGTTATGAATTGGACACAATTCAATCCAGTTATGAATGTGAGAGAAACCATCGCCAAAGAGCTACACGCTCCAGCCAGAAGAACATTTCCCACCAGACCTGTAAACCCGGGTGTTATTAACCCACGCTGATTTAACCCAGATTTTATTAACCCAAGTTGTGTTAACCCGGATTTTGCTAACCCACGTTGTGTTAACCCGGATTTTGCTAACCCACGTTGATTTAACCCGGGCTTTAATAACCCACGTAAGGTTAACCCAGATTCACCTGCATTGCTATAACCCGAGTTAGCCCAACCCAGACTATAAATAGAGTTGTTTATGGAAGGGAGTAGGAAAAAGAATAAATTGCTTCCCCCCACCACACACCTAGTTGAGGGTATATATATATATATATATATATATATATATATATATATATATATATATATAGGAGTTGTAAACATACACCTAGTCACTCTGATTTGAAGACTCGCACAGAAAACACCATTACAATGAACACAGACTTGAGAATAATTATGTTTCAAATTAGATTGTTAAGACCAGTATGGTGTTCCAGTGATGAGGAGAAACTTTCAGAAATGAGTCAAATTGCAGAAAAAGTGGAGGAATTAAAATTTAAAAAGAAATTTACAGTTGAAAAAAGTTTTGGAGTACATTTTACTGAATGTATATTTGTCAAACAAATTTGGAGAATTCCATCCGAATGTCATTGTTCCGAAATCAAGCTTTCTGAAGAAAGATTTATAAGACTTTTTAAAAGCTTGTTATGGAAACCTAGTGAACGGGACACTTACAACAGACTGCTTGATATGCTGTATGGAGAGGATGACAACACATTACCGGAGATGGAATATCCAGTAGTAGATCTCACAGCTCCGTTCATTGAAGAAACAGAGATAAACTGAAGGAGAGTAGTCAACACTGCGGTTTAGTTTTAAGATTTACTTTTGTAACATATGTATTTGTAAAATATTTATTTGTAAATAAAGTTGGAAAAAAGAAAAAAAAAGAGAGAAAAAACTTCTTGCACAGAACAATTTCTGGAAATAGAAATTGTTCTGTGCAAGAAGTTTTTTTTTAAACACTCCTCGTGACCTTGAAATCTGTGACGTAATACTAAAGTGCGGGAGCTGACGTCATCACCTATTATATCTGTTCCTTAATTTTTAAATAAAACGTGTATTGCGGGTTGTCTAGAGTGTTAAGTAGGGATTTGAGGTTACCTAATGATTAGGTATTTTTAACGGAAGTATAGGTAGGTAACGATGTATGTTAAAGCCTCGTGACCTTGAAATCTGTGACGTAATACTAAAGTGCGGGAGCTGACGTCATCACCTATTATATCTGTTCCTTAATTTTTAAATAAAACGTGTATTGCGGGTTGTCTAGAGTGTTAAGTAGGGATTTGAGGTTACCTAATGATTAGGTATTTTTAACGGAAGTATAGGTAGGTAACGATGTATGTTAAAGAAAGCCGTAGATGAGTACATGAAGGTAAGAGCGCATGTTAACAGTGTACTAAACAAAATATTGAGAAAAATTAAATAAAAAGTTAATTTAAATAGGTAGACTAACAGTGAATGTCAAATTATAAACAGATAATATAAAAAGAATTGCCCCTTCATTATTGTATAAATAATTAATTAAAAACGTGTATTGGTAAGAGCGCATGTTGACAGTGTATTTATTAAACATTCAGAACTATTAAATTCAAAATTAATTTAAATAGGTAGGCTAACAGTACGTGTGAGAAAGATTACGTGTGAGGGAGGCAACCAATCAGAGCGTAGCATTTGGGTGAAGAGCGTACGAAGGTAGCCGACAGTCGCCAGAAGAACATGTATAAAAGACCACCATCTTTTTACATTTTATATTGTATAACGGAGGAAAGGATAGGTTAGGAGTGTATTTTATATAGTATAAGAAGGGAAAGGCTGTCATCTTTGATCTGGTCACGTGACCACTCTCGACCAATCAGAGGGCAGAAAAGTGAGGATGATTCGCCCATATATTATCTACTAACAGGAAAACAGAAAAACAGGAAAACAGAAAAACAAGAAAACAGAAAAACATGAAAACAGAAAAACAGAAAAACAGAAAAACAGGAAAACAGGAAAACAGGAAAACAGAAAAACAGAAAAACAGGAAAAACAGAAAAACAGGAAAACATAAAAACAGAAAAACAGGAAAACATAAAAACAGAAAATAACCAGAGGGGATTCCGTAAGAAGATGGATGAGAGCACAAGAGTGCAGGAGGTAGCAAATAGAAGAAGAAGGTCGGCTTTAGCGTCAGAGACGCATTCACTTTCCGCAGCGGGGAAAGGAATGCGCGTCAAAGTCTGTCCCATAGAGTATAGATTTACTATAGAGTATAAGAGAAAATAATGCATTTTATATAGTAATAACAAGGCTAATAGTGTATTTTATATAGTATAACAAGGGAATTTGGAGGGAAAGAAAATGGTGAGGTTAGGAAAAGTGAGGTTAGAAAATTTGGCGGGAAACATGGGCGCCGCCATCTTGGATGACGTCACAAAAAATGGACCAATCGGAGTATAGATTTACTATAGAGTATAAGAGAAAATAATGCATTTTATATAGTATAACAAGGCTAATAGTGTATTTATATAGTATAACAAGGGAATGAAGGTTCCCGACAATCTCCAGAAACCCCCGAAGGTATTCTCCGAAACAATCAATAACGCTTGGATCCAGCAGGTGGCTTCCCCACTCTCCGAAACAATCAATAACGTTTGGATCCGGCAGGTGGCCGCCACCATCAAAATCAATCAAAATCAAATCAAAGTCAATCAAAATCAAATCAAAGTCAATCAAAGCCCACTAAAAATCGATTAAGGTCAATCAAAATCAAATCAAAGTCAATCAAAATCAAATCAAAGTCAATCAAAATCAAATCAAAGTCAATCAAAGCCCACTAAAAATCGGTTAAGGTCAATCAAAATCAAATCAAAGCCCATTAAAAATCAATCAAAATTAAATCAAAGCCCATTAAAAATCAATCAAAATCAAATCAAAGCCCATTTTAAAA
>JAQJVL010004920.1:0-39887 GCA_035578905.1 Stictocephala bisonia
CGACACGTTTGGAGCCATGCTGTGCCAAATAATTATTTTTTGGAAAGATAATATTTTCCTCGGTTCCTTTTGTGTTTTTGAAACCCAAATACTGCACATTAGGCATATTTACTGAAGCACTTAGTCACTACACAAGATTAAAATATAACTGATAACCACTGTCAATGCAATATTTAGTAACATGTGAAATACTGTAACGTGAAACGTAACTGACACTGACCACTGATGAGTCGAACCGGTGGCAGGAGTCGAGCATCAATCAGGTGACTCGTACGTGACGTCACCGGCGCGCCAGTAGGAGGGGGGACATGCGCGTGAGCACACCCATGTTTCCTTCCACCATGGGTCAATACCACTGTTGTGAATGGGTGTGTGGGTGTGTCAATACCACTGTCACTGAACGGACGTGTACACTGTGATGTACATCAATGATATAGTGTCCAATTTGACAGACATAAATTTTACTGTGTTTTCTGCTGAGAAAATTGAGTTAATACAAAATGCTCTTTTATGCCTGTGAAATAAAAATTGAATAGTTTTAAAGTTTAGAACAAAGACCAAACTAAAAACACGAGTATAAACTAGATGTTTTAATGTCCAACATCAATAAGCTACGTACCCAGTGGTCTACAAACCTGTTTTGAAAACACATAACATAACCTTAAACTCTCAGTTGACTGTTTTTAAAGCATTAGATATTCGCGCTCGCCAAATTATTTTACTTCCTAAACATTCGGCCACTCTCAGTCTAAACTGCTCTTTAGCTAGCGAAGCCAAGTGGCCTATACAAATTTATTGGCCCTCCTCCCTCACCCACAGCTAATATCATTGGCGAGTATGGCTCCTCAACTGGCAATCGAAGACCTGCTATGTCCAACTATGCAACTGACTATGGCATTGCTTGGTTCATTATTATTTATTTAATATTAAAGAATAGCAGTTTTGTTATAAGAGACTGATGTTATTGTAGCGGTAATTTAAGGAAATGTTTAAAAAGTATATGATAATTAGAGAAAAACTAACCGGAGCTTCGCAGCTAGCCCTGAGAAAACGTTCATGAACAAGAATCTTAATTACAATAGTAATCTAACGAAAGAGATGGTAAGAAATATTGTAGAATGTGCTAAAAGTAAAATATCAATTATAGTATTATTTGACAATCAGAGTAATTAAATTTATTTTGAAGTGAAGAAAGGGGCCACATGGTAAACTTTGCCCCGGGGCCACCAAAAGTCTCTGGGCGGCCCTGCTCTTCAGAGGATAATGTATTTGTATGATTTGTAGCTGTATGCTTCTTAGTTGACACAAATCTGGGATGATTTTGTATTTCTATAAAAATGTATAATTATTATAATTATAGTATGGGAGTTCATATTGATTGGTTAAATACAACCAGTATGTTGTTAAAAATAATACCGTACTGACTTTTTATGTAGGCTATTACAAATTGATAATGCTTAATTTATACTCTTACCCTAATTTTATATATAGTTCACTATTGCCATTAATTTAGCCTATTTTTCATATAGAAAATTATTTTGTTTTTAATATTATCACATGTTCATTATTATTATATTATTTCTTGTCAATTGTTTTCTTGTATCTTGAAACAACAGACGATAACAAATTGGTTTTATTGGTTTAAAACCTTCTCTCAGCAGAAGACAAAGTACTTTGAGGGGGAATCCGCGCGCATCTTCCCCCCCAGCGACTTCGCCAGAAATTTTCTTTTTTTTGGTTTGAACTGCAAAACTTTTGGGTATGTGTTTGTGGCAAAAACGTGGCTGAAACAAAAGTACAAAATTTAGTATGGTATTTCCCATCACCGTCCAAAAATATGGGTTTTTAAAAGGTTTAAAACTTTTTTTGGATGTTTAAAAAATTTAGTTTCTGTCGTTTCCCTTAATGAGCGTTTTCCAGTGTTAAAAAGTAAAAATTTTTAATCAAAACACATTTTCGTGTGGGGAAAATTTACCGAAATATGGGGGGGGTGTGTTCGAAGGGCCGTTGAGGCCTAGTCGGAAATAATTCGGTTTTTTTTTTCCCCAAAATTTTTTATGGCTAAAACTGTTTTCGGGTTAAAACCCCAAAATTACCATTTTCCTGAGGAGTGTTGTGAAAATTTTTAAATTTAAAATTATTACTAAAAGGTTGGTATAAATTTTTTTGGGGCGCCTGGGGTAAAAAACCCCAAATTCTGATTTTTGTTCAAAAATGGCGGAGAGGAACAGTTTTTAGAGGGCCTATTCCACCGAGGGATTTGGGGAATTTAAATACAGAAAAAAAGGACCCCATCACTCCCTTTCGTAAGGATCGTTTTCCACAAGGGTTTTTAACCCCTTAAAACAAAGTGTGAAATCCCCAAAAATTTCCACCCGGGAAAAAGGGAAAAGGGTAATTATGACGGGAAAAAAGGGTATTTTTTGAGGGAATTAGGGGGGAAAATTGTTAAATCTTTCAAAATTCAAGTTTTTTGAGAAAAAACTTTTTTCCAAAAATTTAAAAACAATTAAAAGGGAATTTAAAAAAAGCAAACATATTTTAATCCCAATTTAAAGAATTATACTGAAAGTTTTTTTGGGGGTGTGTTTCAACAAAAAAAAAACCTCCCTTTATTAAAAACACTCAAATTAGCCGTTACTTAATGCCTATTTCAAAGTGCTGTAATTTCTAAAAATTTTACGCCAGAAAATTTTTTTAAATTTAGGGCACGTTTTTTTCCAAGAGGCTGTCCCTTATTTTAACATAGTGTTTGGGGTTTAGGTCCAGTATAATTTAAAGAGATATTTATTGTTCTTTGCGCGAAAAAACCGGGTCAGTCGTTTAAAATCCCCTTTTTCCCAAAGTGTCTAAGTTCCAAAAGACTTCCCCGAGCCAATTTTCAACCCTGCACGTTTTTTCCCGGGGGGCAGAAAACCTTTCATAAAAAAAATTTTGAAATTGGTTGGCCCAAGTTTAATTGGAATAAAGAGATTTTTACTTGGAAAACTTAGGCGAATAACGGGTCAGTCGTTTTAAAGCCTTTTTCAAAGTCCCTCTAAGTTCAAAAAATTTTTCCGCGGCCAACTTTTCAATCATGGCCTTTGGGCCCCCTGGGGCAGTCCCTTTTCATAATATAGTGCTTTGGGTGGGCCCCAAGGGTTTTAAGGTTTTGAGATATTTATTTGGGAAAAACCCTTTAGCGCGAAAAAAGGGGTCAGTCGTAAAATCCCCTATTTCAAATTTTGCTCCTAAGTTCTAAAAAAAATTTCCGCGACCCAACTTTTCAATCATGGCACGTAGTACCCTGGGGAAAGTACCTTTTAAAAAATTATAGTGCTTTTGGGTAGGAAAAGTTTTTGTATAAGAGTTATTTACTTGTAAAATTAGGGGAAATAACGGTAAGTCGCAAAAAATGGGCCTATTTAAAATTTTGCTCAAAGTTCAAAAAACTTCCGCGAGCCAATTTTTTCAACCCCTTTGCACGTTGTACCCTGGGGGGGTACCTTTTTTTAATATAGTGAAACGGGTAGGCCAATTTTTAATTTTTTTTAAGAGATTTTTATTTGGAAAACTTTAGCGCGAAAACGGTCAGTCGCTAAAATCGCCTATTTAAAAAGTCTCTAAGTTCAAAAAAAATTTCCGCAAACCCAAATTTTTTATTCATGGCACGTTGTCCCCTGGGGCATTTACCTATCTTTAATTATAGTGAAACGGGGTTTGGGCCAAAGTTTAAATGTTTAAGGGGTTATTTATTTGTAAACTTAGCGCGAATAACGGTCATTCGTTTAAAATCGCCCACTTAAAATGTGATTTTGGGACCCTTTAAAAATTTTTCCGCGACCCAAAACTTTTAAATCAAGCACGTTTTACCCGGGGGCCCAGCCCTTTTTCATAATATAGTCCCATGGGTGGGCCAAAAGTTTTTTTTTTATAAAGAGAAAATTTACTTGAAAACTTAGCGCGAAAAAACGGTGGGTCGCTAAAACCCGCCTTTTTTTAAAGTGCTCTAAGTTCAAAAAAACTTCCGCGACCCAACTTTTCAAATCTTGGCACGTTTTTAACCCGGGGGGCCAGTACCTTTCTATTTATAGTCCATGGGTGGGCCCAAATTTTTAATTTTTTAAAAGAGATATTTACTTTTAAATTTAAGCGCGAATAAGGGGTAAAGTCGTTTAAATCGCCAAATTTAAAAGGGGACCCAAAGTTTTTAAAAAATTTCCCGCGAGCCAACTTTTCAATCAAAAGACGTTGTCCCCGGGGGCAGTACCTTTCTTTAATATATTTGAAATGGGTTGGAAAATTTTTTAATTGTATAAGGATTTTTCCCTTGAAAAAACTTAGCGCGAATAAGGGTCAGGTCGCAAAATCGCCTAATTCAAATTTGATCAAAAGTTCTAAAAATTTCCCTCGAGCCAACTTTTCAATCGGGCACGTAGTACCCGGGGGCCAAGCCCTTTTAATAATATAGGGGCACGGGGGTGGGCCAAGTTTAAATGAAATAAGAGATATTTACTTGAAATTTTTTGAGCGAAAAAAAAAAAAAAAAAACCCGGTCGGGTCGTAAAATCGCTATTTTCAAAGTGACCCTAAGTTCTAAAAATTTCCCCCGCGACCCCAAAAACTTTTAAATCATAGATCTTTTGTACCCTGGGGCTTTTACCTTTCATAATTTTAGTGAAATGGGTGGGCCCAAAGGTTTTTAAATGTATAAAGATTTTTCCCTTGTAAACTTAGCGCGAAAAACGGTCAGTCGCTAAAAATCCCCTATTTAAAAGTGCTTAAGGTTCAAAAAAATTCCCGGCGAGCCAACCCTTTTAAATTTTGGGGACGTTTTTACCGGGGGCGGCCCTTTTAATAATATAGTGCACGGGGTAGGCCAATTTTAAATTTTTTTATAAGAGTTTTTTATTTGGGGAAACTTAGGGGGAAAATTTAACGGTCAGTCGCAAAAAATTCGCCTTTTTCAAAGTGCTCTAAGTTCAAAAAACTTCCGCGGGGCCCAACTTTTCAATCTTTGGGCACTTTGAAACCCGGGGGCAGTCCCTATCATAATATAGTGCACGGGGTTTAGGCCAATTTTAAATTTTAAAGAGTTATTTACTTGTAAACTTAGCGCGAAAAAAGGGTCTTTCCGTTTAAAATCGCCAAATTTTCAAAGTGCTCTAAGTTCTAAAAAACTTCCGCGAGCCAATTTTTTTTTCATGGAAACTTTTGAAACCCTGGGGCAGTATTTATAAATAATATAGGAAACCTGGGTGGGCCAATTTTAATTTTTTAAGAAAAATTTTAAAATTGAAAACTTAGGGGCAAAATAACGGTCAGGTCGCTAAAAATCGTTTTTCAAAGTGCTCTAAGTTTTTAAAAACACCCGCGAGCCAATTTTAAAATCATGGCACGTTTTTACCCGGGGGCCCTTACCTATCAAAATATAGTGCACTGGGTAGGCCCAAAGGGTTTAAAAGGGGTTAATAAGAGAATTTACTTGAAAACTTAGCGGCGAAAAACGGTAAGCCCGCTAAAATCGCCTATTTCCAAAGTGATCTAAGTTCTAAAAATTTCCCGGGGCGACCCAATTTTCAATCATACCCCATTTTTCCCCTGGGGCGGGCCCTTTCTTTAATTTTGTGCACCTTGGGTAGGCCAAGAAAAAAATTTTGGGTTTTATAAGAGATTATTTACTTGAAAAACTTAGCGCGAATAACGGTCAGTCGTTTAAAATCCCCTTTTAAAAAGTGATCAAAGTTCTAAAAATTTCCCGCGGCCAACTTTTCAATCTTTGCACGTTTTTCCCCTGGGGCATTTCCTTTCTTTAAATAGTGACGGGGGGCCAAAGTTTAAATGTATAAGGGGATAAAAAATTGAAAAACTAAGCGGGGAATAAGGGGAAAATTTCGCAAAAATCCCCCTATTTCAAAGGGTCAAAAGTTCTAAAAACTTCCCCCGAGAAATTTTAAATTTTCAGGGCAGGGTTTTTCCCCTGGGCATTTACCTTTCTTTAATTTTAGTGCAGGGGTTTGGGCCCAAATTTTAAAATGTTTAAGGGGCCCATTTACTTTTTAAAATTTAGCGCGAAAAAAACGGTAAAGTCGCTAAAATGCCTTTTTCAAAGTGATTAAGTTCAAAAAAATTTCCCGCGAGCCAACTTTTCAATCATACCCCAAAAGTCCCCGGGGGCGGATCTTTCATAATATAGGCTTGGGGGTAGGAAGTTTAATTGTATAAGAGATATTTATTTAAAAAAATTTTAGCGGAAAAACCGGTCGTCGCTAAAATCGCCTATTTAAAAAGTGATCAAAGTTCTAAAAATTTTCCGGGGCCCAAATTTTTTCAATCTTTGGGCCACGTTTTTCCTGGGAGTAGCCTTTCTTAATATAGTGCCCCGGGGTTTAGGCCAAAGGTTTAAAAAATGTATAAGAAAATATTTACTTGTAAAAAAAAGCGCGAAATAACGGTCAGTCGAAAAATCCCCCTATTTCAAAGTGCTTTTAAGTTCTAAAAACTTCCGGGGAGAAACTTTTCAATCGGGCCCAAGGGTTTTTCCCGGGGGCAGTCCCTTTAAAATTTTAAGTGCATGGGTAGGCCAAGTTTAAATTTTTAAAAAGAGATATTTATTTGGAAAAATTAGCGCGAAAAAAAGGGTTTCAGTCGTTAAATCGCCTATTTCAAAGTGCCCCAATTTCAAAAAAATTTTCCCCCCGACCCAATTTTTCAATCAGGGGCACGTTTGTACCCTGGGGCAGTCCCTTTATCTTTAATTTAGGCACTGGGTGGGCCCAAAATTTTAAATTTTTTAAAAGGTTTTTTAATTGTAAATTTAGCCGGAAATAACGGCCCGGTGCTAAAAATGCCTATTTAAAAGTGCTCAAAGTTCTAAAAACTTCCCCCGAGCCAATTTTCAATCAGGGAACGTTTTTCCCTGGGGCGGGTACCTATCTTTTTTTAATGTGCAATGGGTGGGCCCCAATTTTAAATTTTTTATAAGAGATATTTTACTTGTAAACTTAGCGGGGAATAAGGGGCAGTCCCCTAAAATCCCTTATTTCAAAGTGCTCTAAGTTCAAAAACCATCCGCGGCCAATTTTTTCAATCATGGCACGTTGTACCCGGGGCGTTTACCAAACCCCAGAATTATAGTGCACGGGGGTAGGACAATTTTTAAATGTTAAAAGAGACATTTATTTTGTAAACTTAGCGGAATAACGGTCAGTCGCAAAAATCGCTTTTTTTAAAAGGGTTTCAAAGTTTTTAAAATTTCCCGCGAGCCAACTTTTCAATCTTAGCCCATTGTACCTGGGGCAGTATCTTTAAAATTTATAGTCCCAAGGGGTAGGCCAATTTTAAAATTGTTTTAAGAGTTTTTTTACTTGAAAATTTTTAGCGGAAAAACCCGGTTTAGTCGCAAAAATCGCCTTTTACAAAGTGCTTAATTTCAAAAAAATTCCCCGAAAAAACTTTTCACTTATGTTTCTTTGCCCCTCAGGTATTTCCTTTCAAAATGTTGTGCACTGGGTAGTCCATTTAATTGTATAAGAGTTTTTTTCTTGTAAACTTACCGCGAAATAAAAATTTGGGTTGGGTTTCCTGGGGGGGGGTTTCCACTCCTGTAAAATCCTTCCCGGCGCACGGGCGTGTGGCCGCGGTGGTATTTCGGTTGGAAGGGGTTTGCGGGGGAAGGTGGGCAAGGGGAGTTTAACGGGGGGGTTTGGGGGGAAATTTGGCGGGAGGTTGAGGCAAAACCCGGGCCCGGAGACCAGACGGAGGAGGGCCCGGGGCAGGGTTTGGTGAGGGGGGCGATTTACCTTGGGAAACCTGAATGCATTTACTGCCCTTTTAACTTTTTATTTTCCCTTTTCCACTAGCTAACTGAGGGGACTATTTTTTAAAAACCCCCAAAAGGCACGGTCCACACTTTTTACTACTTTTTGGGCCTAGGCACTGCCCTTTTAACGTTTTAGCAAAAAGACGGCCCCCTAATTTTTAATGCAAAAACGGGGTTTACTAAAATTTTTAAAAAATGTTATATTTTTTTAATAGTTTGTTGATACTTTTCAAAATTAAATTTTTTTAAAAATTTTTCTTTATTGTTGTTATGGGCTTTTCTTATTTTACTGTCCTTTAAAAAAAATATTTATTTACATATTTATCTTTGTTTATTTTTTCTTTTTTTTTTGCCGTTTTAAAAAAATGTTTATTTTCTATACCTAGTCAAAGGGACACTGTAAAAAATATTCAGATCTTTGTTTTCTTTTATTATTTATTTATTTATATTTTTTGCATACAATCGTAAAAATGAAAGGTGACTTTAATTAACATAGAAAAAATGATTATCAGAATTTTCAGAGGTCTTAAAACTAAAAACAAAATTTTCTGAAGTAATTTTGGGTGTCTGTAACTATGACAAAATTGGCTTTAAAGTCCCAAAACCCAAAATTTGCAGGCGGAAAATTTTATAAAAATTTGAATTGGGTTTCCCAAAAATAGTTATAATAGTTTTAGAAAAGATAGAGGTTTGAGTTCAAATGGGATGTTTATTTGGTGGGGGGTTTTTTTTAAAAAATACCCGGGTCAAATTTTATATTTTTTGGGTAAACGTTTCAAAGCATTGAACTTAATATTCCAGAATGTGAATGTTTTTGGGTTTTTAAAGTTTTTAAAATTTTAGGGGAAAAAATCATTAAAATTTATGTGCAGTTTATATCAGGCCTAAAGCTTTTTGGTTTCATTCAGCTTTCTATTTATAGTTTACAAAATAATCTTTAAATTTAAAACAACTCAAAATGTTTTAATTTTGGGGTTTTTAAAATTTGGGTTTTTGGGAAATTTAATTATAGTTTTCAAAAGGAGACAAATTAGGGGCAAGAATTGTTTTTTATTTTTGAAAATCAGAAGATTTAAAAAAATTGCGTTTTAAATTTTCAAAATAAAAAAATTTGTTTTATTAATCACAAATGTAATCAACACCGATGGGGACTCGTGTCTAGACCCTTTGGGTTAGTGAGGACCCTTTTATCATCCTGCGATAGAGGTGGGATGGGGTTATCGCTGTCCAAAAGGGGAGGGGGTAGAGCAAGGTGGGACTGATAAGGCGGGTATTGTTACCGTCGAGCTGATTTTTCTTGAAATGTTTCGGGGTTTTTTGGGGGAAAAATTTAATGGACACATCTTTTTTTCTTTTTTATCTGATTAAACATTGTTTTGGGGGATTTTTTTTACAACCAAATATATTTATGTCATTAATGAAACATTTTCCACGCAAAAAACCCAAAGCTTAAAAATTTCCCTTTTTTTGGTTTTTTCTAAAGAAATTATTAAAAATTTAAAGTTTAAAGGAAAAGCTCCGAAAAAAGTATAAACGTTTTGGCGACCTGGGGAACTGCTATATTAGTTTTAAAAAATTTGAGATCAAAAGAAAAATTTTATTGGGGTTTTTGCTTATGTTTAATTTTTATTCGTGAAGTTAAAAATTTTTGGGTTAAAGGGATAGTAAAAAATTTTTTGGAAAATTTAAAAAATAAAGCAGCCGTAAAATTTTTTTGAAAGGGAAATTTAAAAGGGTGTTTCACCCTTGAAAAACGGCAGTTCAATTGTTGAAGTTTAAGGAATTTTTTTTTTTGTCGGTTTACAAAAATTTAACAAGTGGTTCCGACCGTAAAAATTGGCGGTAAAAAGGGGGGGGCTTCCATGGTGGGGGCGGGTTTATTGTCTTGCCCTGGACTGGGTAAACCGAAAAAAAGTTTTTAGTTTAGTATTAAAAAAATTAAAGTAAAAAACCAGGGGAGGGTCGGATTTTTTTGCCTCAATACATTTTTAAAAGGATGTCCCGATTTTTTTTCAAAACCTTTGGGTTAATTTTTTTAACTTGTTTTTTAAAACAGGCTTTTTTTCCTAAAAAAGGGAAAAATTGAAAAAAAAATAACCCCTTATTTTTAAAAGCGGCAAGAATCCTTGAAAATTTAAATCACCGGGCCCGGTGGCCCAGTATTGTTTTGCCAGCTAAATGTTTGAAAGTATAATCAAAAAATTTATTTATTAAAATTATTTTCTTTTGGTATTTATCTTGTGAAAACAGGGTTTTTGCCAGGACGTTCTATTAAAAACAAATTTATTAAATTTTAAAAATTTTAAACATCCCCTTTGGTTTGGTTTTTTTAATGACTCAGACTGCCCGCAATATATCCGAAGGGCCCAAGGGCCCTTTGAAAAAAGGTAAAACATCTAATATTTTTGAAAAAATTTAAACATTATTGGGGGTTTGTCGTTTAATTTAGTAAAAACTGTTCCTTTCCCCTTTTTAATAAATAGAAAAACATTTGGTTTTTAAATATAAGGTTATTTATCATTTTCTTTTTGGGTAAAATCGGGGTCCCAAACAGGGATCAAATTTAGGTCCTTGTCTTTTTATTTTATGATTAATGATTTTTTCAGTTATGTAAAAAACGTAAAACCCCTGTTATTTGCTGAGGGATTTAATCCCTTTTCTACCCACTTTATTTTTAAACTAAACGATGCTGGGTTTTAAAAAACTGATTTGGATAATGTTTACACTTGGAGGTATCGATAATAAAAATGGGGCCTTTAATGTTGAAAAAAATGCCCATGTTATGTAATTTTATCGGGGAAAAAAATATATAAATTTCAATTCCCCAGATTAAATGGGGGGAAACAGTTGAAAGAGCCCAATTCATTTTTAAATTTTTTGGGGGGGTTAAAAAATTGAGAGTGATTTGTCGTTTCCCAAAGCACATAGAAAACTTGCGTAAACTAAAAGCAAGTCTTTTTTTGGGGGATTTTTTAATAAGACAAGGATTTTGCATTTTAAAAAACTTTCAAATTTTTTCAGGTCTTTAATAACACCCTTGGTCAGACGAGTTTGTGGCCCGAAAGCCATTTTTATGGGTTCTACCCCATGAAAATTTATAAAGGGAAAAAAATGAGCGTGTGCAAAAGAGATTTTAAGATATTTTATTTAAAAATGTTTTAATGTTTACACTTATTTAATTTTAAAATTGAGCTGTTGGGGTTTTTTGGATTAGAGACCCTGAGCCGGTGGGGGGTCATGGGCGTCTTTTTCTAGGGGGCTGGTGCATGGTGGGGTGGTTGAGGGCCTGCTGCGGGGAAAGCCCCTCCCTTACCGCGTAAAAAATTTTTAAAACAGCAGAACTAAAATTTTCTTTCATATACCTCACCGCGTAGGCCCATAAGGCGCCCTTCCCCTCGGGTTGTGGATGTTGAGTTCCTTAACGCTTACTTTTACGGGGAAATTGATATTGATTTTAAATTTGATAATTTATATTTTTTAAAAAAAGAAATGCATTTTTTTCCCTGTAATTTTAATTAATTGCAATTCAAAAAATTTCCCAAAAAACTGTTAGGGTTTGGGAAAAAATCTTTGTTTTTTTTAATTGTTTTTTGAGGGGGGTTAAAAATGTATTTATTATAATGTTACCCTTTTTTTAATGTTACTGGTTTGTTTTATTTATTGTTTTTTTATTTAAAATTTTAATTTTGGTATTTTTAAATTTTAGACGTTGTTTAATAATTTGGTTGAAACTTATTTGTTAGTATTATGGGAATGTTTATTTTGATATTGGGGTTCAATATTTTATTTTTTTTATTTAAATTTGTGCTCGGTTGTTCTTAAGAAAAAAATTGGGGACTTGACTAAAAACCCACTATATTGAACTTTTTGTATTTGTTTGCTAAAATTTAATCGGGTTTACCCTTGGTTTTTTAGCAAGAAAAATAAAAATAAAAAAAGCAAAGGCTAGATAAATTTATGTGTAATTGAAAGGGTATTGGTATAAATTTTTATTAATATCTATAACCCCGGGAAAAAAAATCATTGTGGGATTGACATGTCCCTGGGGTGACCCATTTCATTTAATTTTTTTTTGTTTAGGGTTAAATTTGAGTAGTCTTTGGTTACCTTGTTTTAAATAAAAGTAGGGGGGCCTTAAGCTTGTTTTTTTCTTTCATAAACTCTAATACTTTTAATTTTTTTACCTGTTTCCCCAAACTATCTGTAAAATTTAAATTTTGAGAAAAATTAGTTGCTTTTTGACTTTTTGAGGGTTTAAAAAACGCCCGCGCTGAGAAGCAAAAAAATCTGTTTTGCGCGGCCCAAGATAATGACCTTTATTTACTGTCGGGAAAAATTATTTTTTGAATATAATTTTTAAAAGAAAAAAGGCATTTTTTATTCAAATCGTTTTTTTAAATTTTTTCGAATTTTTCCTTCATTTATTTTTGTAGGTTTTTGGGAAGTTCCCCCAATTTCAAAATTAGTCCCAAAAATAAACGGGTGTTTTTGGGAAATTTTTAAAAAAGCAATTTTAGTCAAAAATTTTTAAAATTTATTTTCAATTTAATTTTGGTTTCAGATGAATTTTTAAAAGTTTTGGGCCGCAATATGGGGAACCGCGCAAAAGCCTGCTTTTTGAAAAAAAAATGGGGTTTGGATTCTTTGAGATCCAAGTGGCGAAACCCTGAACTTTTTTAAAGCCCGCAGATGGATTTTACAAACTTACTTATAAAAACCTTTTTTCATTTAATTTAACATCGTTGGATACAATGTAGGCCCTACGAAAACGATATCAGTATTTTTTTAAGGGAACTGATTTATCACTTGGGTTTTAGTCTATTTCTTATGTTTGGCTTTTTTGTTTAAATTAAACCTTTATCCATGAGTGTTCCCATTTTGGTTTCCCTGATTTCCTAACCACAAAGTAAAGCAAAACTTTTAAAATTCGTAAGGGAAAAGTGGGGATTTAATTTTTTTAATTATGTCTAAAAAAATTTAATTTAATAAAAAATCATATAAAAAAATTTTTTATGAAATAAATCATATAAAATAAAATTAATGAATGGGGTCAGTAAAAATTTTTTAATTCAATGATTCCGGCTTTGGTCAAAGCAATAAGTTTTTTTAGGTGGGCTGCTCTATTGACTCTATTTTTTTTTTTAAATTTAAATCCCGTAATTTTTAACTGGGAACTTTTTAATTTTTTTAAATAGCCCATTAATGTGGAGGTAAAAAATTTGCTAGGTTTTAATTTATTTGTAATTTTAAAAGGGTTTTAAATTCAAAGAAATAATTTCCAAAAACGGAAAAAAGGAAAAGGAAGAAAATAGGGACAAGCCGGGGACGGGGCGGGCGGGGCGGAAAATCCTTTTGAGAAATTTGAAGTCATGGGGGGAAGGGGTTTTGGGGAAACCCCGTACCACTCCCGGGGTCTTCCCTTTTTAAAAAGCCAAGGAAGGATTTGGATGGTTAAAAAATTGACATAAGTGATTTTGAAAATTGTGCAATGTTTAAGAAAAAAAATTTAAAATACGAAAATTTTAAAAAAATTTTTTAATTAGCATAGTAGTGTGGTAGATGAATTTTTTTACAATTTTAATATAAAATGAATAAAAATTTTTTGGTGACGATTAAGGGGGAAACCCTTTGGGTTTTCCGAAATCGTAACCTTTTTAAAAATTTGTAGCCTTTCATATTGCAATTTTTTTTTTATAAATACGTATAAATTTTAATTTTGAAAGTCATTTGCATTGTGTAAAGTTTTTACTTGTGTATTGAAATAACATTTTTAAAAATTTATTAAAAATTGGGGTTAAATAAGATGTTTGCTTGATTGGTTTGTTTTAATTTAATTCATTTTCAAATTTCTTAAATATCCATGAATAATTGGGTAGCTCGTGATCTATTTTTGGCAGGCACACTGGGTCGTTTGGGTTCATCGTGAGGCTTGGGGTAAACCCCCTCGGATCAAAGTGGCTAAAAAATCATGATCAGTAGGGTAATACCCGGATAACTTTGGGGAGCCTCCGTAATGGGCTTGGCTAGCACCCGTGATCAAAATGGCTTTTAAAACTTTAAATTTTCAACCGAGTTTGTACCCGTAATAAAATTTTGGGATCTACCCCTCAAAGGATTGGCTAGTTTCCGTGGCTAGTCAATTTAAGGGGGGACTAGTCAAGTAGATCACAGGGCGACTAACCAACCCTTAAAACATGGTGGGTCCAAATTGACCGTGTTTACCTAAGTTTTTTACGGTTTTTTAAAAAGGTTTTTTACTTTGTTGACCACAGATTACTCAAGGTAAAACAAGGGTGGTTCTCAAATTGACCACGGGGGCCTAGGCAGAGTAAAAACACTGACCTATTCCCGGGGAGCTACCCCAAAATAATCACACTTATTAAAATTCAAGTTGATCCCCTGGTGCTAATCAAAAGTAATGACTGATAATGCCCCAAATTGTTCAGGTTTCTACCCAAGTTAATTTTTGGGTGGGTTACTCAAAAATTTAAATTCAGTTTCCCCTAGTGGTACTCAAGATGAAAATAGTGCTTTCCAATTTTAATAAAGGGGTGGCTACTTTTAAGTTTACCACCTGTTTCTACTTAAAGTTTTAATTTATAGGTACTACCAATGTTAAAAAAACGGGTGCTACCCCAAAGGGTTTCATGAAGGCTTTCTCAAGTTTTCATGGATGCTACCCAAGGTAAACAGGGAGGCTACTCAGTAGACCACGGGTCTTTTCCTAAGGTTAATTTAAGGCACTAACTAAATTCACCACCGTAATTATGGGGTGGCTACCCAAATTTTACTGCGTGTTTTACCCCAAAATAATTATTGGTGTACCTAAGTTGACCCAGGCTTAACCCCAAAGGGAATCACGAGTGGCTTCGCAAGGGCACAAAGGATCCTATCCCAAAATAAAAAAAAGGTTCTATCTAAATTTACCCCGGCACTTTCCCAAGGTAATCGTTGTGAATTTCCCAAGTTAAACATGGGTGCTACCCAAAAGGGAATGACAGATAATTTTTCCCAAAAAGATCATGGTGATACACCAAAGTAAAATTTCAGTTTTCAACAAGGGTTTTTAAAAAGGGTTTCTGCCAAAAATTAAACACAGATAGTAAACCAAAATTTAAAACGGGTTTAATGAAGGTTTAAACACAGATTCTATCCAAGTTGGGTTGGGAAAAGGGAGCTACCCAAAATCCCCATTTAAAAGCAAAAAGGCAATGGTTTGGGGGTTTCCCAAGGTAATTTAGAGATATTACCATAGAGGGACCCAAGAGTACTAACCAAAGGGAATTTACAGGTTTTCCCAAGTTGGTTTAGGGGGGGCTACCCCAAATCAAACACAGGTACTATCAAAAAAGATTACTGTTTTTTTGGGGGTACCTAAAATTAAACCCGGTGTACCCAAAAAAAAAGAAAGGTACTAAGTTGTCACCGGGGCTATCCCAAAACAATCAGTTATGGGGTAATCACGTTAATCACAGGCCTTTCCAAAAGGGAATACAGGCACTACCAAAGTTCACCACCCCGGGCCTACCTAAAATAATCACAGGTACTAAACCCATATTGACCATGTTAAGATAATTACGGTCCTAAGTTGACCCAAGGGTTCCCATTCAAGGTTTCACAGGTGGGTTTCCCCAAATCCTGTCCCCCACAGATCCTATTTTCTCAAAAAAAATCACAAAATTTTTATCTAAGGGTTTGGGCCAAGGGGGGGTAGCAAAAACAAAACCCCCATTTTTGATCACGCGGGCCAACCCAAGGTAGTCACGAGTGGTAGCCATTTTAACCCCGTTTCATAATCAAGGTAATCACAGGTACTACCCCCAAATTTACCATGCGGGTTTACCCAAAAAAAGTCACATATACTACCCAAGGTTTAAACACGGGTGGCACCCAAGGTACAACCCATGTTGATCCCCGTTTTGATGTATGTAACTGTTTTTAAAAGAAAAAAATTTTTCTATAATTTTATTATTTTTTTTATGATATTATTTTTTTTTTATATTATTTTCTATGTTTTTTATTATATTATTATACTTCAAAAAAAGCAGTTTACTTTATAAAATTGGGGCCTTAATCAGCTAACTCATGTATCTGTATAAATTTTTTTACCCCTGGTTTTTAAAATTTGGGTTTTTTAAATGTAGTTATTTTTTATTTAATTTAATTTTTTTAAGCATTTTTTAAATTATTGGAATAACATTGATTTTTTTCTAAAAATTTTTTTAACAAACAGCTTTTTAAACCCCCGCAATAAAAAACATATCCTTTTAAACGACCCAAAAACTTCAAATTGGGAAATTTAAATGTTTAGCCCCTTATTACTGTGGTGCAAAAAATGGAAATTTCCCAAAATGTTAGAAAGGTGAGGAAAAACTACTGTACTCATTATAAAAAAAAAGAGGACCAAAAATACTGTTTTGAGTTGGAGGTCAAATGGTAGACTAAGTAAACCTAAAATACCCGAAATAATGTTTTTGAAGGCCAAATTTTGTCAGGAGGTGAGCCAAAACTTTTTTGAACGTCTAAAATTATATGTTCGAAATTTTTAGGTTTCTCGAAGAGTTTCTCTGTTTTTAAATTGTTGGTTATTTTTAACAGTCGGGGTTTTTAAAAAAACGTATATTTAGTAAATTTTTGTATGCCTAAATTTAATTATATTTTTAAAAATTTTCACTCCAAAAATTTCGGTGAAAATATTTATTTAGTAAAACTAAAATTTTTTGAAAAGTAATTTTGGGGACGAAAAAATTACGAAGGGAAAAAAAATTTCTTTTCTTGTGGCAATGGGGGAAAAATTTAGCAAGATTATAATTTTATTTTTTTTTAAATTTTAATTTATATCTTTCATATGGTTCGCTTTTGGTTTTTGTTTTCTGTCCGCGAAAATCTTTTGTTGTAACAATAAAGTCCACTTTTTTAAAAAAAAAAATTATCCCCCGTAGGTTTTTTTTTTCATGTTTTTAGTAATTCATTCAGCATTCTTCAGAAGCAAATTTAAAAAAATGGCACATTTTTAATTTTTTTTTAATTTTTTGGAAATAAGTTTTGGGAAAGTTGTAACTGGGAAAAAAATGTGATTTTTGTGAAATAATTAAACTTAGCCCAAAATAATTTAAAAGGGAGCCACCCTTAAATTTCATTGGGGTAGCACTAGTTGTCAATGGAGTAAACCCTTTTTGGGGGGGAAAAACCCTAATTTAAAATTTGGGAGCCCCGCCTAATTTCTTTTGGGGGTATCTGTAGTCAATTGGGTTTTTATCAGCCCCCAATTTTTCTTTGGCTAGCACCGTGCTTTACAGATAAAAAGTGTGATTTCTTTGGGGTAGGACCCGATTTGGTTTCCAAAAAAATTGAGGGGAAAACCCCCCTTTTTACCTTAAAATAGAGTCTGGGGTGAACTTAGTTGGTAGGACCCCCTTTAAAAATCTAAGATATAAAAACGGTTAAATTTTGGTATCCAAACCCCTGATTACTTTGAATAGCACCATTGGTGAAAAATGACTTGTGTAAACACCGTGATTTCGTTGGTTTGCACCTGGTGGGATAAATTTACTAGCCACTCATTATTGGCTAGCCACCCAGTGCTTTGCCAAAATCTTTGACGGGGGAATGGCCCAAATTTTTTCGGGTACTGTACGAGTTGATCATTTTGTGTTAGCCTGTTGATCCCCGAGTTTCTAGCCAAGCCCCCTTAAAGGAGGCTGCCCAAGTTGATCCCGGGTATTACCCTAGTGATTTTGAGTTTTTTTTGCCATGTTGATCAAAGAGTGCTTGCCAAGTCCTTTTCGATTTACTTAACCCAATTGATCGTTTTTTGGCTGCCAAAAAAGTTGATACCCAGTCCCAAATTTGGGCAGGGGGTACTCAAAAAAAATTTAAGATTTCATTTAAATTTAAAACAAAACCAAACCCGATCAGAAAAATTTTATTTGGGGCCCAAAATAATAATGTTTAACAATTTTACTTTAATACACAAGTAACGTTTAAAAAAAAAAAAATATCCCTACGTATAATATTTTTCTGTATTGATAAAAAAAAAGTGCTTTGTTGGGGTTCGAATTTTATGTGTTTGATTTGTTTTAAATTTCCCCTTACCTTTAATTTGATCACCCGTTATATTTTTTTCCCGTTTATATTAATATTGTATTAAAATTTATTTACCAAAAATTTTTCCCTTTTTAAAAAAAGAAAATTTTTTAAATTTTGTTTTTATTTTAATTTTCTTCCATTTCACAATGTTTTTTAAAAATCAAAATTATGTCAAGTTTTTCCGTCCTAAGTCTTTCTTTGGCTGTTCAACGGGGTTTCATCCCCCAGTGGTACGAGGTTTCCCAAAAAAACTACCTCGCCCCCTGTCTTCCTTTTACAAAAGGTTGCCCCTCCCCCCCGCCCCCTCCCCCCGGGTGTCTTTTTTTTCGTTCCCCTTTTTTCCGTATAGGTAAAATATTTGCTTCAAAGTTACCTTCTTATAATATTAAAAATAAAAGATTAGCATTTTTTCTAACCCCCAACATTTAAAATTTAAATATAAAAAATTAATATTTACGACTTAACATTTTCTGTATTTTTATTTTTAAAAAAAAAACAAAGGGGCCCAAAAGGACAGTGACTTTTTATAGAAAATTTCTTATTGTTTGGTAAGCTGGAATTATTGAATTTTAAAATTTTAAATGTACGCATTCCCTTAATGGGAGTTAAATGATTTAAATTTTTAAAAATGTTGTTTATTTGATGATTATTACAGTAAATTTTTCCAAATTTCATAATTTAAAAATTGGCCTGTACTTGGAATAAAAATTTTTATGTTTTTCTTTGTAGTTTGATTATATCAGGAACCATGGGGGAAAGCAAATTTTAATTTAAACGGGAAAAAAGCCATTCAAAAGTAATTAGACTAACTTAAGTAAACCCTTCTGTAAAATAATATTTATTTCAGTTTTGTTTGTTGGCCTTTCATTTTTCACCATCGATGTTAAATTAAAGGGAAGGGAAAGGGTTTTTTTTTGATTGAAGTTAAATAAAATCCATCCGCGACTAAGAAGTTCGAGGTTTTGCCACTTGGATCTCACGAATCCCGCCCCTTTTTTGCAATAAATTACCAAGGGAGGCATTTGCGCGGGGGGTACATTGCGGTCAGCTTTAATGATATTCCAAAACTGGAAAACCCAAAAATAAATTTAAAAAAAATTTCATTTTTGACTTTTAAAAACGCTTTTTAAAAATTTCGATAAACGCTTTTAGTTTTATTTTTTGGAATAGTTTGAAAATTTGGGGAACTTCAATTCCTGTAAAAAACGAAAATTTAAGGAGAATTTTAAAAAATTTAAATTGCGATTTGGGGGGGGGTTAAAAAATTTTCTTTATCTTTAAAAAGTTGTTTCATTTATAAATTTTTAAGGCAGTACTAAGGGGGGAGTTTCTTGGACCGCGCAAAAACGTTTTTACCTTCTCAGGCGGGGGTTTAAAAGCCCTCTTTTAAAGCTGTCAAAACTTGATTAATTGTTCTTAATAAATTTCATATCTAAATTGAACGTAATCGAAAAAAACTATTTAAAAAGGTTTAAACAAACCAACTGTTCGCAAACGTTTATTTTTTTTTATTAGGCCCATTTGAAATTTTAAAACATTATATGATTCCACGCAACAGAATAAACTATCTTTAAGGGTTGAGAAAAACATTTCAAAATAAAAAATTGCTTTTTTTTAGTTCTGGTTTTTATTATTTTGTATCGGCCCCGTTTAAAAGAAAAGATAAAAGATTAAAAAATATCTTTTTAAAAATAAAAATCAATTTAAAATTTTTTCAATGGTAATTAGTTTTGTTTTTTTATTAATGATTTAGAAAAGTTTTTTATAAAGTTTTTTTTTTAAATTTTTTTCCATTTAAAAATAAAACATAAATCAGAAGGCAAATTTTTTAAAAAAATAATTAAAAGTAATTGGGTTATCGAAAATAGTATGAAATAATTTCTTTTCACTTTTCCCTTTTAGGGGTGGCATACCCCTTTTTTTTAGTTTTTTGTTTACCCTTAATCGGTCCAAAAATTTTTTATCAGTTTACACTTCCTTATATCCCTGGTTTTGTAAAAACCACCTGGAGGGGCAAAATTTTGTTTTTATTTGGCCCCTTTTTTTTTATCTGCTGCGCCCCAATTAAAAAAAAAAAATGTTTTTTCTATCCTGAATTTTCCCATAAGTTAGTTATTGATTTTTTTTAAATTAAGGGTTAAAATATAAAACTTTAATTTCAAAGGCTTAAATGAGTTTTTGTTAAAAATTTTTAAAATTTTAAAATTTAAAAATTTTTTAAATTTTTAAAATTTCAGACCGTTATTTAGGAAAAAATTTTTGTAGAAATTGCTTAGTCTTTAAATTTAAAATTATTATAAATAATGTATTTTAAATAGGGCCCATTTATTTTAAAATATTTTAAATTTAAAAAAAAAAAATCATACGGTTAAGTATTTTTTTTATGTTTTTTTTACTGTACCTTTTAAAAAAACTTTTAACTTTTAAAAATTTTAGTTAATTTTTTAATACTTTAAGGCGTGCAATGTACAGTTCAGTCTAGGAAACCCCTGTTTTAGATTAAAAAAGTAGTTGTTTAAGGGGAAACATTTGTATCAGATTTAAGAAATTATTTTTTGACACAGCAAATTTTAAAAAAAATAATCAATCAAATAAAAAATAGGGGATATTAAAAAATTGATTTTTTTTGATGAGAAAAAAATAAAAAGATGATTATTTAAAATTTCCCGTCAAGCCCTTTTGGGGTTTTAATCTTTTAAAAATTTTAGGAAAAACCCGGATTACTGAGGATCAAATAACCCTTCATTGTTTTTATATATTTATTAGGCTACAATAGAGCTAATTTTAGTTTAAGGGCAGTAGTAGAAAAGCGGGGGATGGGCAGACCCCGCATTAACTGGTTTGGGGCTTATCTTGGGTGACCTTTGGAACCTAGGGAACAGGTGGAAGTTTGGAGCGCCTTGGGCTTTGATTAAAATTTAAAGGGCCAAACGTTTTTGCAATATGAAAATGGGAGAAAGTTTATTTTCGTCCGACCCTACAAAAGGGGATATGAAAGAAATTTTTTTCTGTTCTTTGTTAAAGGGAATTTTTGTTGGGAGAAAAAATAGTTTTTAAAAAACCAATCAAAAAAAATTTAAGCCTTGGTAAAAAATAGTTTATTTTAATAGAATAAAAGGGAAAGTAATCAGTTACCAAGCAAAATTTTGAAAAAAAATTTTAAATATTTGGTTTAAAATATAAATACCCTTGCCCTTTGAAATAAATTAAATAAGTAGATAAGGGGGGAAAAAGAATAAATTTATTTTTAAAAGGGAAAAATTTTTAAAACCGGGAAAAGGGGCAGTAGGGATACTTGGAAAAACGTAAATTTAATTTAAATTGGCTGTAAAATTTGGAAAAAACCTCGGGCCTTAGCCAAAAGTAAAAAAAAATTAAAGTTTTGGGGTCAGTATTAGCTTTCATTCTGTTTAAGCTTTTTTAATTTTTTTTCTTTAAATTTTTTGTTGTTAAAATTTCTTTTTTTTTTTTGTTTGAAAAAAATTGTTTCATATTTTATATGAAAAAATAATTTTCCCTTTCCCTATTTTGTGAAAAAAAACCCCTTATATTTTTAGATTGGACTTTTTTAAAAAGACATAAATTTTAATGTAAAAAGAAATTGGTACCGTAAAAATAAGTTGTCAAACGTTTAAAGCCCCATTAATTTTTTAAATTTATAAACCCCTGGACACTCGCTATCTCCTATGTACATTTTTTTTTAAAGTTTTTTTTTTTATTGTGGAGACTACATTCAAAACTTAGGGCCTTTGAAATAGGCGATTTTAGCCCCCCCCCCCCCCCCCCCAAAAAAAAAAAAAAAACCCCCGTTATTGCGCTTTAAATTTTCAAGTTTAAAAAATTTATACAATTTAAAATCGGGCCCAACCCCGTGACTATATTATAAAAGGTTTCTCCCCAGGGTTTAAAACATAAATGAGTGAAAAATTTTCCCTTTGCGGGAAATTTTTTAAAAAACCCTTTGGGCACTTTTTAAATTTGGGGGATTTTAGCGACTGACCGTTTTCGCCCCTAAAATTTACAAAAAAAATTCTTTTTTACAATTAAAAAAAAGCCTACCAAGTGCCCCTATTTATGATTGGTACTGGCCCCCGGGGTACAAGTCCAAAGATTTAAAAAGGGGGGCTCGCGGAAGTTTTTTGAAAATTTGATCCCCTTTGAAATAGGCGTTTTAGCGACCCCGACCGGGTTTTTCGCGCCCCAAGTTTACAAGTTTAATTTTCTTTTTACATTTAAACTTGGGCCCACCAAATGCACTAATTTTGATAGGACTGCCCCCGGGTACAACGGTTTCCCTGATTGAAAAGTTGGCTCGCGGGAAGTTTTTTTGAAAATTAGATCACTTTTTAAAAAAGGCGATTTTTTTGCGGGAATGACCCTTATTCGCGCTAAAGGGTTTTCAAGTTTAAATATCTGTTTACATTTAAAATTGGGCCACCAAATGCCTATATTTTGATGGGGACTGCCCCGGGGTTTCAACCCTTCCATTGGGTTAAAAAGTTTGGGGTCGCGGAAGTTTTTAGGAAATTAGTTTACTTTGAAATAGGCGATTTTAGCGAAAAGACCGTTTTTGCGCTAAATTTTTCAAGTTTAAAAAAAACCCCTTTTTAAAATTTAAAATTGGCCTTCCCAAAGGGGACATATTATGATAGGGGACTACCCCCCGGGGAAAAAACGTGCCCTGATTGAAAAGTTGGCTCGCGGAGTTTTTGAACTTTGTAAAAATTTTAAAAAGGCGATTTAGCGAAATGACCCTTCTTCGGCCCAAGGGTTTTCAAGTAAATATCTTTTTAAAAAAATTAAAACTTGGCCTACCCCGTGCATTTATTTTGAAAGGGACTGCCCCCGGGTACACGTTTCTATGATTGAAAAATTGGCTCGCGGGAAATTTTTTGGGAAATTAGATCAAATTTTAAAAAGGCGATTTTTGCGAAATGGGCCCTTTTTCGCGCTAAGTTTTTAAAAAAAATATCTCTTATACATTTAAAAATTGGGCCCACCCAAATGGGACTTATTATGATAGGGGTTTTGCCCCGGGTACAATGTGCCCTTTTGAAAAGTTTGGTTTGCAGGGGTTTTTAGAACCTTTTGGCACTTTGGGGAAAAAGGCGATTTTAGCGACCCGACCCTTATTCGCGCTAAAGGGTTTTTTAAATAATTATCTCTTTTACATTTAAAAATTGGCCCACCCAAATGCACTTTATTATGATGGTAATTTCCCCCCGGGTCCAAAGTTGGGCCCTGATTTAAAAAAGTTTGGGTCGCGGGAAATTTTTAGAACTTTGATTTACTTTGAAATAGGCGTTTTTAAACGATGACCCTTTTTTTGCGCTAAGTTTTTTTAAATAAATATCTCTTTTACATTTTTTTAAAATTGGCCTACCCCCGTGAAATTTTTTATGATAGGGTTTTCTGCCAAGGGGGCAACGTGCCTTTATTGAAAAATTGGTCGCGGAAATTTTTAGAAATTAGAGACTTTGAAATAAAGGGGTTTTAGCGGAAAGTCCGTTTTTCGCGCTAAGTTTACAAATTAAAAATTTTTTTACATTTAAACTTGGCCCTTTCCCAAATGAAATATTTTTAGATAGGGACGCCCCCGGGGTACAAAAATGCCATGATTGAAAAATTGGGGTCGCGAAGTTTTTAGAAAATTAGAGCATTTGAAATGGCGATTTTTAAACGGGCTGGCCCTTATTGCGCTAAGTTTTAAAAAGTTAAAAAATCTCCCTTTTACATTTAAACTTGGCCTACCCAAATGCACTATTTTATGATAGGGACTGCCCCAAGGGTAACCCACGTGCCATGATTGAAAAGTTGGGGTTTGCGGAAGTTTTTAGAACTTGATTCTTTGAAATAGGCGATTTTAGCGATGAAACCCTTTTTCGCGTAAAAATTTTCAAGTAAAAAATTCTTTTTCATTTAAAAGGCTACCCGTGCAAAAAATTATGATTTGGTTTTTGCCCCAGGGTACAATGTGCCATTTTGGAAAAATTGGCTGCGGGAAAATTTTTAGAAATTACAGCACTTTGAAAAAGGCGTTTTTTGCGGGCTGACCGTTTTTTTGCGCCCAAGGGTTTTAAAAAAAAATATCTTCATACATTTAAACTTGGCCTACCCAAGTGCACTTTATTTTGTTTGGTACTGCCCCGGGTACAACGTGCCATGTTTTAAAAGTTGGCTCGTGGAAGTTTTTTGAACCTTTGATCACTTTGAAAAAGGCGATTTTTGCGAAATGGGCCCTTATTTTCGCTAAATTTACCCAAGGGGAAATATCTTTTTATAAAAATTTAAACTTGGGGGCCTTTCCCAGTTTCACCTAAAATTATGAAGGGGATTTCCCCCGGGGACAACGGGGCCCCTGATTGAAAAGGGTTTTGGGTCGCGGAAGTTTTTTGAACTTAGATCACTTTTTAAATAGGCGATTGTAGCGGGCTGACCCTTCTTCGGGGCTAAGTTTACAAGTTTAAAAATCTCTTATAAAATTAAACTTGGGTACCCCAGTGTTTCTTAATTTTTTTGAAGGTTTAAAACCCAGGGTACAACGTGCTATGATTGAAAAATTGGCTCGGGAAATTTTTTGAACTTTGAGGCACTTTGAAATTTGGCGATTTTTAGCGACTGACCGTTATTCGCGCTAATTTACAAGTAAATATCTCTTATACGATTTAAACTTGGCCTACCCTGTGCACTATATTATTATAGGGTACTAGCCCCAGGTACAACGTGCCATGATTAAAAAGTATGGCTCGCGGAAGTTTTTAGAACTTAGATCAATTTGAAATAGGGCGATTTTAGCGACTGACCGTTATTCACGCTAAGTTTACAAGTAAATATCTCTTATACATTTAAACTTGGCCTACCCAGTGCACTATATTATGAAGGTACTACCCGAGGGTATAACGTAACATGAGTGACAAGTTTCTTCGCGGAAGTTTTTAGAACTTAGAGCACTTTGAAATAGGCGATTAAGTAAGGGGGTAATTTGATAGTGTGTTTAATAAAGTGAGGTTATGTTTGTTGACCAGCACACCTGAAGAAATATTGCTGTATGATTCTTTAAATTGGATAGTATATGTTTGCTTTTTTTACTTCCTTTGAATTGTCTTAATGTGTAGGAAACAGTTTTGCTCAATAAAATTTGAATTTTATAAAGATTTAACAATTTTCCCGTAATTCCCTCAAAAGATACCCTTTTCTCCCTCATAATTACCCTTTTCCCTTTTACTGGATGGAAATCCTGGGCAGTTTCACACCGATAACCCTAGAAGTGATGTGTAAAAAGTACCAGAGTGATGGGTACTTTGTAATCTTCACGCAACATATTTTTCAAAAATATATATTAAATATATGTAAAAATAAAAACACTGAGTATTATACATCAATTTTATCACAATAACATGCAGAATCATAATAAATAATATAACTTGAGCTTACCATGCTCAGGTGGTGGTTTATCCATATTTTATTGAGAAAAAACTTTCAATGGTTTCTCAATTTCTTTTTCACTTTGAATGGTTGTCACTTGATTGATATTGTTGCTATCACAAAACTTGAAATATAAAACATGTTCACAATTTAATTGTAAACAAAATTGTTTTGTACATATTCACATTTATATCAAACAGGAAAAGAGTTATTTACAAAAAAATCATAACTATGTACAAAGTTGAAGTGGTCTATTGTAGTCAGAGTCACTACTCTCAGCCACTCTTTTCCTCCCTTGGTAAGTGGACCTATGAAAATGTTGTAGTCTGGTAACAGAGGTAGGGTGAATCCCACAATTAATTTTGACTGTAAACAACAACAATCAGGAGATAAACAAAGAATTGTGACACTGCGTAGTGCGCGACTTGTAAATAAACAGCTGTCTCGCCGTAGCAGCTGCGCTATCTGCCAGACGTAATGCCGTGTATGGCGTTTGGATTTTTTTCACCAATAACGAATGCACGGAGGAATATATACTATATGACATAAATTATTACTTATGCACAGAGGAATAAGTCAGTATGAATAAAATTACGATAGCTTCAATAGTATTCGACTTATACAGATTGAAATTTGATAGTCGTAATTTACGACTTTATCACTTGACGAACGTAATAAACAGTCGGAAAATACGACGGTCATCAATTAGATGGTTAAGACTTGCATCTACCCTACTTTACAATCTCTGTTACATTTAGTTTTGCTTGTGCATTCACTCCATAAGTAATTTTCAATTAAAAAAAAATGCTGACGAAAGCAAAATTTGAAAACTGCCTGAAATGGGTTTATTTAGGGGTAGGGTAAACTGCCTAGTGTTTGAGACATTAACCCTGGATCACTATTTGGTGTTACATCATTATTCTCGTGTTAGGTTCAATTCAACTAATTGATAAAAAACCATCTACAAACTTTTAAGATTAAAATGTATTTTTCAAATAATGTTGCCAACGCTATTAGGAACAACTAATTTATGTTATAAAGATACAAATTTGATACTAATATTCAACTTAAAAAATTGAAAATAAATTATAAATTGAACTATTTAATTAAGAACGACTTATTAAATATTCATCAGACATTTTTCTTGAGCATCTTGTTGATCTTGTTCACAGCATAGGAGGTAATATTTGTAGTTGCAATGTGCTTCCAACACAGTGGTGATGACAACTAAGGTAAGTGTACCAAAAGGTGACAATTATAAGGCCATTTGAACCAATTTTAATTGTAATGTTAACATTAACCCGCGATAGGGCGCGTGCCTTAGTGTTACATGAACGGTTGCATGTATAGCTGCCATCTAACATAGGATTTTCTTATTTTATGCGCCTAAATAATGGTTTAACTTTAGTTATATGCTTAAATTAGTTATAAATATGTACAATTAGATGTATATGGTTGTAAATAATGATGCATACGTATTAAAAAAAGTCATATATTTAAAATGTTCTTGATGAAAAGTCTGTAATTAGCCTATTTATAAACACTGTTCAGTGTCTGACTTATGTTGATCACGTTCTGAGGGCCATCACTGTTACTGTTCGATAGACAAAATGATTCGTCTAGATTTTGATCACTTTCCTTTAACCAACTTATAATAAAATTGTCATTTGGTCTTTCACCCATGGCAGACACTAAATCACTATTAACTATATTTACACTAACTGATATACATATAAAAACACTTAAATACACCAATAAAATCATTATTTACAAAATATAAAATGTACACCATAGAACATTATTTAGAACGTATACGGGCGCGAGGCTAGACCTTTACCTTTACCTTCCTCTTCGCCACCACTCTCCTCAAGACAGGGGGCATGTCAATTTTCTTCGGGCACAGCCCAGGATTGGTCAAGTTTATGGAAAAGAGATTGGACCAGGATTGGTCAAGTCTATGTTTGGACAGGATAGCCTAATTTTTTTTTTTTTTTAATAGTGTGTCATTTTATATGTTTGTGTATATATTAAAGAATTCTTCTTTTGTATGACATGGATATGCTGTTAAATATGTAAATAGAGATTTTTTTAAATTTGGTTTTGTTTTGTCTTAATATTTTTATGTTGTTAGGGAGGTGATTATAAAACTTTATACCTATATATTGTGGTTGATTTAGTATTTTTTTGTAATCTTTTATAAGGTATGTCTAAATTGTTTTTATTTCTTGTGTTATGGTTATGGATTTCGGATCTTGTTTTGTTATTTTCTTGCATGGCGTATAATATTGTGTCTTGAATGTACATTGAGATGACAGTTAGAATTTTTCTTTTTTAAAATATTGTCTACAAGGAGTGTTGGTAGGCAAATTGTTGATTATTCTAATTGCTTTTTTTTTGCAATATTAATATCGGTTCTACGTGTGTGTATGAAGCACCTCCCCAGGCAATTAATCCAAATTTTATGTGAGTAGCCATGTAGTGATAGGCTATAAGAGCTGGTTTTTCCCTGCTATGGTACTTATCCGTTTTATTGCATAGAGAGCTGATGACAATTTTTTTATGAGCTGCTGGGTATGAATGTTCCATGTAAGTGAGTTATCTATTGTATGTATATCTGTTATGTTTCTCAGATTTTTTGTATTTAGGGTATGTACTAGAGATGTTTTTAGTATTTTCGGTACTGTACTTGTGGATATGGATGTGTTGATTAGGTGTAGAAGTGGTGGAGTTAATTTGTCAGTGCAATGAAGTAGTAACTTCCCTGGTATTTCGTCTGCTCCTGTTGTGTTATTATGTTTGGTGTTCTTGATTATTTGTCTCAGATCTTCATCTGTAATGCATTTAAAAGAGTTTAAATTTGCAGTAGTAAAATGGTTTAGTGTTAGATGTTGCTGAAAATTAGGCTGTTGCTGTGTTTGGTTGTCAACTTGAAGTTGGCCTATGGATAAAAAATATGTGTTGAAGTGATTTGCTATAGTTTGAGGATCTGTTTCTAATGTTTTATCTATATTAAGTATTATATTGTCATGTTCTGGAGATTGTCTTTTTCTTTCCATATTGCTTTAGTTTGGTTTGTGGCTGTTGATATTTGTTGTTCAGTGTGTAGTTTTTTTAGTAACGTATCTGTTGGTCATAAGTTTTTTTGAGTGTCGTGTAAGCTATTTTGTCAAAGTGTTGTCCCGTTACTAAGTATTAATTTTTTGCTTGCTGTGTACTGCCTCTTAGATGTTTTAATTGTGGTGTCATAGTAAATTGCTGGGTCAGTCTATGATGTATAGTTCTGTTCTGAAGTGGGCTGATTTTGTTTAGATGAAATTGTAATAGTCCAATAAATTGGTCGAATTTTTTTCTATGTTATTCTCAATGTATATATTATGCCAGTTTTCCTTTGCAATTTGTAGCTTGAATAGGTCCATGTTTTGTTTTGATAAATTTCTTTTATAAATTTTTGTTTGATTGTGTAAATGTATTTTTGTGTTAAGGGTGCATACTATGCCTTGGTGGTCTGATAAAGTGTTGTCAATTATTTTTGTTTGCGGCCGAAGATAATTAGTTATGCAGCAATCAATGCTTGTTTCCGTTGTTGTAGTTTTCCTAGTTGCAGGTAGGCTTTCTAGGTGTAGGTTATGTTGATGTAATTTACTCGTGAGGCTTTTCAATATTTCAGAGTCTACGAGAGAATTTATATTTGTCACCTAGGATTATTATATTTTTATTTTTAGTTGATATGGTGCTTAGAAAGTTGTCAAAATGGTTTAAGAAGTCTTTGGGTGAACCTGTTGTTGGTCTGTAGATGCATATTTTTATGTATTTTTTTGCGGCTATTTTATATTCTATTGCTGCCATTTCAGAGACTAGCTCTTCTGAATAATTTGTTGTATCTATTATTTTTATTTCCAGATCAATGTTTTCCATAATATAAATTGCTGCCCCTCCCCATTTGTGTGTTTTCCTAGAAAAATGGGTTTGTAGCTCATAACCGGTTAGGATAATTTGTTCTAGTTGTTCTTTGTTATGTCCATGCTCTGTTATTAGTAATATATGTGGATTTATTGTGTTTAAGAGCAGTTTAAGTTGGTCTATTTTATTTTGGATTCCTCGTTGTATATTTAAATGGAATATTTTGAAATAACTTTTATTTTTGAGTTGTTCAGACTTGTTTGGTAGTGCTTTGTTGTTTTGTTTCGATTTGTGTGAGTGGATTAGTCTATTTTGTCCAATGTCGGTGTTGTGGAGTTTTTTTGTGGTATTTTTGCTATTTTAGAGTGTTGTGTGCTTGTATACTGTACATGTCCATCCATCCATATCCGTTCCCGTTCCAGATTAGTCCTGGGTCGGGGTATCAGCCAGCCTCCGCCATCTACTTCTGTCTTCCCACAGCTTCTCCTCGCAAATCGTGTTCCATTGTGCTCCTCTCCTTCCTATGTCCCCAATCACATCATCTTTCCATCTCACTCTCGGTCGTCCTCTTGGTCTTCTCCCAACAATGGCCAATTCTTCCATTCTCCTTGGCACTCTAGACGCATCCATCCTTTTCACGTGTCCAAGCCATTTGATCCTAGATCTTTCTATTCTCACCCTTAAGCTTTCATTGACCAAACCTTCCCTTATCTCCTCATTCCGGATTCTGTCACGCCTACTTCTTCCTTTAATTGCCCTCAGGAAAGCCATCTCGCCCGCCTGTATTCTACTCCACTCTTTCTCTGTCATTTTCCACGTCTCTGCTGCATACGTGAGAGCGGGCCTATAATACGTTTTGTACATGACGGTTTTAGCAGTCCTTGGCACTTTCCTATCCCACAACAGGTGTTTAACACTTCGGTAAAAACGTGCCCCCTTCTCCAATCTAGCAGTAATCTCTCTATCAAGCCTGCCGTCACTCGTTATTACTGTCCCCAAGTAAGTGAAGTGGTTAACCAATTGCAATGGTTTCCCTTCAACGGTTATGTTTTGTCTTAGATTAGCATCTCTCCCCACCACCATTACTTCGCTTTTCTCAGTGCTTATATATAACCCCCTCCTCTTCATCTGATCGTTCCAGCAATTCAACTGTCGTTGTATTTCCTCCTCATCTTCCCCCCAAATTACAATGTCATCTGCAAATATCATAACATTGACGTCACTTTTAACCAATAATTTCACCTTCCTCAAAATTATTTCCATCACAACGTTAAACAGTGCCGGCGATAACACACTACCCTGTTTCAAACCTCTCCTTACATCAAACCATTCCGTCTCGCCCACTATTGTTCTCACTCTGCTCTTATTCACCCTATACAGCTCCTTTATCCACTCAATATATGTATTTCCTATCCCAATCTCTCTCAAGCTCTCCCACACCATTGTTCTTTTAACACTGTCATAAGCTTTCTTTATATCAATAAAAACCAGTACCAGTCTTTTATTGAACTCCCAATGCTTCTCCATGAGTTGTCTAGTGGCGAAGACGAGATCAACTGTGCTCCTTCCCGGTCTGAAGCCATGCTGCTCCTCACTAAGAGCTTCTTCTATCCCAACCTTTATCCTATTGAGAATTATCCTTTCAAAAATCTTCATTGTATGGCTCAATAAGGATATACCTCTATAATTATTGCATATTTTCTTACTCCCTTTCTTATGTAACGCAATGATATCGCTCTTTCCCCAGTCATCCGGTACCTTTTTACTATTCCATGCACTTGTAAGAAGTCTCATCAACCATTGCATCCCGACTGGGCCCAGACATGTAATCATCTCCACTGTTACTCCATCTGGACCTGGTGACTTTCCTTTCTTCATACTCTTAACAGCTTCCTCTAACTCCTTCCATGTTACCCTCTCCATTTTGCTAAGTTCTTCTTTGTTTGTTACTTCTCCATCTCCCTGTCCTGTTCCCATATTCAACATTGAATCGAAATGATTTCTCCACAATTCCTTTAGGCCATTTTCATCCTCAACTACATCTCCATTTTCTGTTTCCATTCTTCTCACACCCTCTGTATTTCTTTTCTTGTTCCTCATCATTTTATATAGCATCTTCTTATTTCCACTTACATCTTCTTCCAACTTTTCTGTAAATACATTCCATGCCTTATCCCTCTCTTCTTGGACAATTCTCCTACACTCCCTTTTTTTTTCGTGCGATATCTTTCCTTGTCTTCATCACTTCTAGTTTCACACCACACTCTCCAGGCTTTATTTTTCTCTCTCACCGCTTTTTTAGTTGACTCATTCCACCATGATGTCTCTCTCTCCTTCCGCCTCTCTGCCGTCTTCCCACATATCTCTCCTGCCGTATCAACTAAAGTATTCCTAAAAAGTTCCCATTCTGTATCTATTTCCCCCCCTTCCGTCTTGGGTATTTTCTTCGCAACTGCCGACTTATATTGTTCCAACTTCTCTCTATCCTGTAATTCCCACACTTTTATCCGTTTAATAGTTTTTTGAACTCTCATTTCCTTAATTGCAACTCGGAAAACTCCCACCAACAGCCTATGATCCCCATCCAAGGCTACACTTGGAATAACTTTAATGTCCATCAACCTTTCTCCCCAACTCCTGTCTACAAGGACATAATCAATGACGCTTCCAGTCGTCAAATCCCAACTGTACCGTGTAATAACATGACTCGTCCTCTTCTTAAACCTACTGTTTCCTATTGCCAATCCATTTCTCTGGCACAAGTCCAGGAGTCTACGTCCTTCTTCATTCCTGTTTCCATACCCAAAACTACCCAACACATCTTCATAGCCCATCCTATCGCTGCCCACCTGTGCGTTTAAGTCTCCCATGACTATGTTTACCCCTATCAAGTTGTCCTGCAGTTGTTCCTCAAACTCACTCTTTTCTTCTTGTGTATTCCCTGTCTGTGGTGCATATACTTGTGCAACTTTTAATTGCTGCTCTTCAATCTTTAATGTCAGTAAAATGAGTCTGTCTGATATTCTCTCCACTTTCTCAACCATATCCCTCAACCTCCTGCTAACCACCACCGCTACACCGTTAATCATTCTATTCTCGCATCCACTCCAGAATAATCTCGCTCCGTCTCTCAAGTCTTTCTCCCCACTTCCCCTCCATTTTGTTTCGCTCAGTCCCATCAGGTCCACTCTCCTCCTTCTCATCACATCCACCAATTCCTCCACCTTACCCGTCAGCGTCAGTATATTCAGCGTACCGAATCTCAGTTTGTTTTGTTTCCAGTCTTTACCGTTTGATCCGTCCTTCCGAGGCTTGGCTTTGTTTTTGAAAGCAATTTCTCTTCGCTACCGGCTTGCTAGGCCTGACGCAGCTGTTTCACCAGAGCTCCGTTAGCCGTCACTGTTTCAGGGTTCTCATCAGACCGGACCAGCAACCTTGGAGGTACCAGGGACAAGTCCCCACTGGTATTCGCCCTGATAAGCAATCCCCTACTTTAGTGCCGTTTCCACCCCCCACGACGTGGACGAGGAGTTGGACTTTGGGGGGCATACTGTACATGTGATTTTGCAAATTGGTGTTTTGTTTTGGGTTGTCCGAGTGTTTTGTTTCCGTTTCTGTTTGGTTTCGTAATATTTTTCCCTCCGGTAGGGATGGTCCGTAACCAAGGTCCTTCAGTATAAAATTTGCAAGGCAGTGATCCCCCATGGAGTTAAGGTGTAGCCCGTCTTTTCCTATGCCTCTGGCAGTTAATATCTCATTAGGGTCTCGGAAGATCAAGTGCAGATTTTTGCACATAAATTTTACTGCCTCGTTAACTTCTTTAATGTAATTTGTGGATATGTCACGTCTGTAGACTATGCCATTTATGACCCATGTAGTATTCTTAAAAATCTTTTGAGCAGATTCAATGGTGTACCAGAGTGGTCTCATAACATCATTTGGATTTCGAGAGAGTGCAAGGTGATTTGTACCAAAGTGTACCACCACAGTACTGGGCAGAGTCTGACATGTCGCAAGATGCTTGCTCAGCTCCTGAATCCTGGCTCTGGGTATGCAATGTATTTGTATGCTTGGTAGGTGTTTAGTGTAATTTTGCAAATGTTGTATTATGGAGTCTCCTATAATTAGTGTGTCTGAGTCTACCTGTGGTAGTTCGTTTAGGTCTATGTCAATATTTGTGTTCTCTTCAATGTTTTCTGTGGTTTGGTTTTGCAAAAGTACTTGATCAAGTTTGTTGTGGTTTGGAATAGGTGTATTGACGCCGGTGTTTGAGGTAGAGTGGAGTTTTTCTATCTGTTTGTACAGTTCTAAAATTTTGTCTCCCTTTGTTATTGTTTCTTGGTTTAGCCGAATATTTTCTTTTTTTGATTCTGTTAGTTGGTGGTTTAATAGTTGTAGATCTTTATACAGATAGTGTACAGTTTGTTGTAAGTTTTTATTTTCTTCCAATGTTTTTGATAAGAGGTTATGCAGTGTAATTGTATCCTTAGGTACAGTAGTGCCAGCGGTAGTATGGTTTTCCGCTTCTGTTGTGTCGGATGTGTTGTTCAGATTCATTATGTCTGGTGTGTCCGATGTGTTTGAATTGCGTATATTTCTCAATGGTTTGCATGTTTTAGTTTGTTTTTTGCATGATTGGCATATCCATTTTACCGATTTATTCTCAGGGGCTGTTTGAATTCTATTGTACAGTTTTTCACTTATTTTACCGCATGTTTTATGATACCAGCTTTCACATTCGTCACATGTGACGGCTTCACAGTCCTCTAGGACCTCCCCCTTACATATTGGACATGTAGTCTCTGTTGTGTCATTCATGTTAGAAGTTGTCGGAGATTTTATTTTAGAGTTTAAAATGCTTTTGAGTGTTTGTGTCACCTATCCTGTGCATGTAATATGTGAAAACATATATGTATGTTCTTTGTTTTTTTTTTATTTATTTATTTTTTGTGTTTTTATTTATTTTTTTTTGTATTTTTTATTTGTTGAGTGGTGGAGAGTAAGAGAGTGGCCAGGATATACTGGCAAATGTTATTTGTAAATGGTTAAAATGTTGTTATGTCAGGTTTTAGGTTCATGTAATTAATAATTAAGGTAATGTAATGTATTAATAATAATTATGGTAATGTAATGTATTAATAATAATTAAAGTTAATGTAATGTATTAATAATAATTAAAGTTAATGCATGTATTATTTATATAGGCTGGTAAATGTTATTTGTGAAATGGTTGAAAAAGTTAGGTTATGTCCAGGTTTTAGGTTAATATGGGAATGTGATTGAGTGGAATGAATTTGTAGAGAAGCAAAATGGAACATGTATTTCTTCTTCTTGTATGTCCAAGTGACGCTTTGGCTTTTCACTTTATTAAAATGGCGGTAGCCATATTGAATTTAATGAATTTTACTGTTTTATTAAAAGAAGCAATTTAAAGTCACACACATGTACTAAAATATTGTAGCCTAGGCTTTAACCCTTTTAGTGCCGGTCCGAAATCTAAAAGTGTGTTGAAAGAATGCCAGACATTTAACACTGGGTATGTCTAAAGAATACCAAGCAATTTTTCGCGATTTTGTAATGTTTTGGGAAAAACCTTATTACAACTTTATTTTGATAGATAGAGACCTAATTTTTTTATATATTATGCAGAACTACATTTACTATTTAAAAACACAATAAAAATAATGATTATAATAATCTAAACTATTTATATAAAATAAAATTTGTTACTTACCAAAATTTATTTTGTAAAATTCCAAGTTTCTTGTAGAAAATCATACTTTCAAAAAATTATTTTCCCAATATCCATAGTATTGTTCAATAGATCACTTAAAAATAAACTTGTGTACAAAAATTCATAAGGTTATTTTGCAAAATGTTCACATAACATAAAATTTAAAAAATATTGCGTTTTCAATTTTTTCAACTTTAGTTCAATATTAAACCTATTCACTAAAGTTAATAAATGAAAAACCATTGGACCTATAAAATAATGTTTACTAATTGTATTTAACTGTATCTAATTGATTTGAACACATATCATAAAACTTTATTAGTAAAATATACAAAACTATTTACAATATTGCTTGGGTGTCTAACAAATGTGATCTGGTAAACACAACGGATGAAGTCCTCTTTTGAACTTTTTGCATTGAAAAGTAGATTTCTTCCTCTTCCCACCACTCTTAGTGCTAGCAGCACTGCAAATACAGCAATTCTTCTCCCTTTTTAGTGGAAGTTTTTCCAAAAATTGGTTTGATGCACCTGCATTGTCTCCTGCTCCCATCCCCGGATCACATAAAGCTGGATAGTTTGGGCCATTCTTCACCCTAAGCCAATCCTTAGAAAGATCTCCTATTATGGACATCATAAAATCTAATCTAGTTGCAGGTTTGTCTGTGTTCTCTTTATATAACACATATGCATTGAGCATCATCCGTCCCATTATGTTGAAGGCCACCTTTTTCCAAACCTTGAGAGTCCTCCTCTCTTCTAATCATTTACCATATTCCAAACAATGTCATCATTCTGTGAATCATCATCACTATCACTAGAATTGTGAACAATATTTGTGGCAGTAACCCTAGGCCTACTAGAGCTACGACCTGGTGTAGGCAAATTATGTGTTCTACCTTGACCTAAGCCATTATCATTATTGTCATCGTCTTCACTGCTAGAATAGCTAAATAATCGTGGTCTTTTTCTAATCTGCAAATTAGCTTGATTTTTAGGCCTACCTGACGATGTACTTGCTAAATCTAAATCTGGATTGTAGTGTGGGTCGGCATCTGTATCGTCCTCAGCTGAACTGCTGCTAATTGAATCATTACTCAAAACTGCATCTGTTAGAAAATCTTCTTCCAATATATTTCGAACTGTGTTATCACTTACTGGAGATCGTGAACGATCCATTATTATAAAATAAAACACTAAATAACACCACTTGTTTACCACAAACTCACACCAATACTAACAAACAATTAAACACTTCACAATAACAAAGCCAACTACAGACTGTCACTCAGTCTAGTCAGCTGTTGCATTCAAGTCAAAGCCTTCTAAATCGGGGTCGTTCAGAAATACTACTATGACTGAAGTAATATATAAATATTTTCCCCTTGAAATACATTTCATTACGTTTATTTTGATATATTAAACATTGTTTTATGTTGATAAATAACGAAGATAGAATTTTTTTCCGTAACGTCCGTATACACGGACGTTGGCAATTCTCGGCGGTCTTTGCGGCGTCCGTAAAAGAGGACGTTGGCAAGTCTCGGTAGTATACTCAACGTCCGTATATAAGGACGTTGGCACTAAAGGGGTTAAGTCACAATAAATTGCATTTGGTTTTACTTTTGAAATGAAAATAAATGAGTGACAATGATTTAAAAATTTAGTATGATAGAGCTAGGTCTACTTGCTGCGAATTGTCGGTAGCCGGTTTCAATGTACCGGTATGTTGTACTGTTATATTTCAAAATTTTCTTCAAAAACTATGATTTCTCCGGTTACATATATTGTTAATTATCACAAATCACACTAAAAAACTGAGATTTAATCTATTTAAACTATTATAATGATCTAAAAACTGAGGGCCACTCTCAGAGACTCTCCATTTCTCACCACTTCTTCTTCTTCTCTACAAATGGCACCTATACTAGAGCGAGAAGTATCCAGGCGCATGGCTACTAAAGCGGCAGACCTACCTCCACTCAAACGCTCCCCCACCCTTCCTGTTGTGATTAGTCATCAAGGTTATGGGCCTAAATCATGCCTTGTATAGTGGTTGTGGCATAGCTGGAGTTTCAGGTTTATTTGACAAAAATAAAAAAAATTACAATGTAACTACTTTTTTTGTTAGATGCCATCTAACAACGCGCCCTATCGCGGGTTAAAAAAGTACTATTATAATGTATTTATAGTATTATTTGGTTATAAAAGATGTTATATTAGCATCCATTATGTTATTTTTTTTAAATAATAATATTTTAATTAATAACAAATTACTTGTTAATGTACCTAAAGCTGACACCTCAATTTTGTGTTTGAACCAATAGCTGACAGGTATTTGTGCCAAAAGTTGACACTACGATGATTCCATTTTTAAATAGACAAATAAGTTAACTTGGGTAACTTAAAGTATAAACTTAGGCCTAATTTATGAAACTAAATTAAAATCTAAAAAAACAAAACTTACCTAAGTTATAATCCTAAAATGGTCTTGTATTTAAACGAGAAATCTTAGTCTTGGTAAGATTCTTTAACGTATAGTATAAAAAAAATATTTAACTTATTTACAACAATATTTACATCAGATTGTTTATAACTTTTAAACTTCTTCATCCTCATTGTCACATTTTTCACACAACAAATCACAATCAAAATCTCCATATGAAGGAGCATCCAAGTTGAATTTTGATAAATGATTCTTCGGAATGCATTTTAAATGAGCACTATTATTGCATGAGTTGCAATCTATCCACGTGTTGTTAATGTTAAGCTTTTTTTCATTGTTCCAAGAAGCATTGCACTTCATGCAATTGTAGTCAATTATTTTAGATTTCTTGCTTGTGCTTTTCTTTTCAATCTCTTCTTTTTTAATTTGTCTTTAACATTCTTTCATTTTTCTTTCTTTCTTCCTCCCTTTTCTTATCATCTTTTTTCTTATGGTATTCAACCCATTGTGCGGAGGTGGCAACACTTGGGATCTTTTCCTTATTTCTTCTAATTTTATTCACTTACTTGCTTGGTTCTGGCCAAAACAATGTTTTTTTGAATGGCGAGGGAATTACCATTTCCCCAGACGATGTAGATGGTAGCGGAACTGAGATTTCTTTTAGTGGGGTTTTATTATTATTGTCATTTATTTCCTGACATGATGGCTCAGTATACAGAAGGATGCCGCCATCTTTTAACATTGAATATACACTTTCTAAATCATCAACCACAGGAATTTCTATGCTGTGGTTTTATAAAGTGACTTCTTCCAAAATTTCACTTGCTACAGGGTCAAATATTTCCAAATCAGTTGCCTCAGGGCTGTTCGGTGCATTTAAATTAGGCCTAATCTCATTTTGATCATCAATGGTTATTGTTTCTCCTGTATTATCTTCAATGGATTCAGCCACGTCCAGTAGAACTGGCATTTCCATTTGATTTAGGAGTAGTTCATTAGTCATTCTTTTCCATACATTAAACAATGATAGGTCCTTTTCTTCTCCATTCCATTCATCAAAAATTTTGAATGCCTGTACCGTTTCATTGCCTATGTAATGCTCCAATACATCTGGCACATTTTTTATATCTAGCCTCTTCTCTGGTGGAAACAAGTTTCTTGCCGACGGAGGGTCCCTTAGTTCTTTTCGTGTTCTTTTATCTTGTTCTAACTTAGAGTAATCTACAGCACAAGCGTCCCAAGGATGAAGCCCACATTTTCTAAATCTGTTCCGTAAGACTTCGCCCCTCACTCTATCGTCAGTACATTTTTTTTTAGCAAAGGACTAAAGTGCCTCTTTTTGAGGACAGGGTCCCTCATGTTTTCAACTCTCCAATTTTTCACAGTTTGTAATTTTGGTCATATGGCTACCATGCATGTATTGTTGTTTAATGTATAAATGGTGTAAACTGTGTATAAAAAAACAAAAAAAACAATCACTGTTTGGATAACAATAGTGACATATACACTCCAGTTCATCTTCGTCATCTTCACTTGCTTCAATTCCATATACATTTTAATATTTTTATAAATGCACCTATAATGGTAGGTCTTTTTACATTCATCACATATATCCAACGCTTGTATAAAGATGTTCCAAGTATCAACTCGGCAGAATATCTTCTTCCGCACAAATTTCAAATCCAGTCCTCCTCTATATAGAAGATTAATTTTTTTTTTTTTTGATGATTTCTTACTTTTATTCTCTTGATGGCTTCTTCTGTTGTCTCTGTTTTTTCCTTTTATATTATTTCTACTTTTTTGTATTGAGCATTCTAAGTATAATAGCCTAAAACTAAACTAATCACAATATATTAAACATTATCAAAACACAAAGTATTTCAGGCATAGTAAAAAAAAAATATAATTCAGATTAGGACTTCTTGAGGTATGCTTGAGGGGGTAAGAATTGGCTACATTTTCACGAGATATGCTATTTATACTGCAGAAATCATGTAGTTTAAAACAACAAAAATTGGAAACACCAATGTCACAACTTGCAGTCATTTCAATATTTTTTCCACTAATTTAAATGATATTTTAATCACCTTTATTGTTTATTTGATGTTGTTTTTTTCGGTGAATGCGAATTTGAAATCTATTTTGATCTATAACAATTATTTCTTGATAAAAACTACTTTCACGGCAAATTCTGATAAGCGGCCATTACTTGAACATTTACAAGAACTATTAACCCTCTTCCCGCCACTGTAATTTATATATTTTTTTAATGCAGTTTGAAACTTACGATTACCTAGAAACTACATGAAACGTTGAGTATTAACCTGGCTACATGGGGAAATTACTTTTTTTGTCATTGCATTGTATTTCTTTTTCTAGTCGTATGAATGAAACACTAGTGAAAAAAGTGATTTTACGCTCTTCAACAAAAGCACCATAACTTAGACCAGAAATTTATAGGTAGGAACTTCAATATTTGTTTACATGTTAGAA